>CAKAOJ020000833.1:0-29100 GCA_916701645.2 Sebastolobus alascanus | reverse complement strand
GGGGACAGTCATGACCACGGGGAAGACGGGGGTCACATGACCACAGAGACAGTCACATGACCACAGGGACAGTCACATGACCTTAGGGACAGTCACATGACCACAGAGACAGTCACATGACCTTAGGGACAGTCACATGACCACAGGGACAGTCACATGACCGCAGGGACAGTCACATGACCACAGAGACAGTCACATGACCACAGGGACAGTCACATGACCTTAGGGACAGTCACATGACCGCAGGGACAAGTCACATGACCGCAGGGACAGTAACAATACCACAGGGACAGTCACATGACCTTAGGGACAGTCACATGACCACAGGGACAGTCACATGACCACAGGGACAGTCACATGACCGCAGGGACAGTCACATGACCACAGGGACAGTCACATGACCACAGGGACAGTGACATGACCACAGAGACAGTCACATGACCACAGGGACAGGTCACATGACCACAGGACAGTCACATGACCGCAGGGACAGTCACATGACCACAGGGACAGTCACATGACCACAGGGACAGTGACATGACCACAGAGACAGTCACATGACCGCAGGGACAGTCACATGACCACAGGGACAGTCACATGACCACAGGGACAGTCACATGACCACAGGGACAAGTCGCATGACCGCAGGGACAGTCACATGACCACAGGGACAGTCACATGACCACAGGGACAGTCACATGACCACAGGGACAGTCACATGACCACAGGGACAGTCACATGACCACAGGGACAGTCACATGACCGCAGGGACAGTCACATGACCACAGGGACAGTCACATGACCGCAGGGACAGTCACATGACCACAGGGACAGTCACATGACCACAGGGACAGTCACATGACCACAGGGACAGTCACATGACCACAGGGACAGTCACATGACCACAGGGACAAGTCGCATGACCTTAGGGACAGTCACATGACCACAGGGACATTCACATCACCACAGGGACAGTCACATGACCACAGGGACAGTCACATGACCACAGGGACAGTCACATGACCGCAGGGACAAGTCGCATGACCGCAGGGACAGTCACATGACCACAGGGACAGTCACATGACCGCAGGGACAGTCACATGACCACAGGGACAGTCACATGACCACAGGGACAGTCACATGACCACAGGGACAGTCACATGACCACAGGGACAGTCACATGACCGCAGGGACAAGTCGCATGACGCAGGGACAGTCACATGACCACAGGGACAGTCACATGACCGCAGGGACAGTCACCATGACCACAGGGACAAGTCCACATGACCCGCAGGGACAGTCACATGACCACAGGACAGTGACATGACCACAGAGGACAGTCACATGACCACAGGGACCAGTCACATGACCACAGGGACAGTCACATGACCGCAGGGACAGTCAAATGACCACAGGGACAGTCACATGACCACAGGGACAGGCACATGACCACAGAGACAGTCACATGACCGCAGGGACAAGTCACATGACCACAGGGACAGTCACATGACCACAGGGACAGTCACATGACCACAGGGACAGTCACATGACCTCAGGGACAGTCACATGACCACAGGGACAGTCACATGACCACAGGGACAGTCACATGACCACAGGGACAGTCACATGACCACAGGGACAGTCACATGACCACAGGGACAGTCACATGACCGCAGGGACAGTCACATGACCACAGGGACAGTCACATGACCGCAGGGACAGTCACATGACCACAGGGACAGTCACATGACCACAGGGACAGTCACATGACCACAGGGACAGTCACATGACCACAGGGACAGTCACATGACCACAGGGACAGTCACATGACCACAGGGACAGTCACATGACCACAGGGACAGTCACATGACCACAGGGACAGTCACATGACCACAGGGACAGTCACATGACCACAGGGACAGTCACATGACCACAGGGACAGTCACATGACCACAGGGACAGTCACATGACCACAGGGACAGTCACATGACCACAGGGACAGTCACATGACCACAGGGACAGTCACATGACCTCAGGGACAGTCACATGACCACAGAGACAGTCACATGACCACAGGGACAGTCACATGACCACAGGGACAGTCACATGACCACAGGGACAGTCACATGACCACAGAGACAGTCACATGACCACAGGGACAGTCACATGACCACAGAGACAGTCACATGACCGCAGGGACAGTCACATGACCACAGGGACAGTCACATGACCACAGGGACAGTCACATGACCACAGGGACAGTCACATGACCACAGGGACAGTCACATGACCACAGGGACAGTCACATGACCACAGGGACAGTCACATGACCACAGGGACAGTCACATGACCACAGGGACAGTCACATGACCGCAGGGACAGTCACATGACCACAGGGACAGTCACATGACCGCAGGGACAGTCACATGACCACAGGGACAAGTCGCATGACCTTAGGGACAGTCACATGACCACAGGGACAAGTCGCATGACCTTAGGGACAGTCACATGACCACAGGGACAAGTCGCATGACCTTAGGGACAGTCACATGACCACAGGGACAGTCACATGACAACAGAGACAGTCACATGACCACAGGGACAGTCACATGACCACAGGGACAGTCACATGACCACAGGGACAGTCACAAGACCGCAGGGACAGTCACATGACCACAGGGACAGTCACAAGACCGCAGGGACAGTCACATGACCACAGGGACAGTCACAAGACCGCAGAGACAGTCACATGACCACAGGGACAGTCACAAGACCGCAGGGACAGTCACATGACCACAGGGACAGTCACAAGACCGCAGGGACAGTCACATGACCACAGAGGCAGTAACAATACCACAGGGACAGTCACATGACCACAGGGACAGTCACAAGACCGCAGGGACAGTCACATGACCACAGGGACAGTCACAAGACCGCAGGGACAGTCACATGACCACAGGGACAGTCACAAGACCGCAGGGACAGTCACATGACCACAGGGACAGTCACAAGACCGCAGGGACAGTCACATGACCACGGAGACAGTCACATGACCGCAGGGACAGTCACATGACCGCAGGGACAGTCACATGACCGCAGGGACAGTCACATGACCACAGGGACAGTCACAAGACCGCAGGGACAGTCACATGACCACAGGGACAGTCACAAGACCGCAGGGACAGTCACATGACCACAGGGACAGTCACAAGACCGCAGGGACAGTCACATGACCACAGGGACAGTCACAAGACCGCAGGGACAGTCACATGACCACAGGGACAGTCACATGACCGCAGGGACAGTCACATGACCACAGGGACAGTCACATGACCACAGGGACAGTCACATGACCACAGGGACAGTCACATGACCGCAGGGACAGTCACATGACCACAGGGACAGTCACATGACCGCAGGGACAGTCACATGACCACAGGGACAAGTCGCATGACCTTAGGGACAGTCACATGACCACAGGGACAGTCACATGACCACAGGGACAGTCACATGACCACAGGGACAGTCACATGACCACAGGGACAGTCACATGACCACAGGGACAGTCACATGACCACAGGGACAGTCACATGACCACAGGGACAGTCACATGACCACAGGGACAAGTCGCATGACCGCAGGGACAGTCACATGACCACAGAGACAGTCACATGACCACAGGGACAGTCACATGACCGCAGGGACAAGTCACATGACCGCAGGGACAGTCACATGACCACAGAGACAGTCACATGACCACAGGGACAGTCACATGACCACAGGGACAGTCACATGACCGCAGGGACAAGTCGCATGACCGCAGAGACAGTCACATGACCGCAGAGACAGTCACATGACCACAGGGACAGTCACATGACCACAGGGACAGTCACAAGACCACAGGGACAGTCACATGACCACAGGGACAGTCACAAGACCGCAGGGACAGTCACATGACCACAGGGACAGTCACATGACCGCAGGGACAGTCACATGACCACAGGGACAGTCACAAGACCGCAGGGACAGTCACATGACCGCAGGGACAGTCACAAGACCGCAGGGACATTCACATGACCACAGGGACAAGTCGCATGACCACAGGGACATTCACATGACCACAGGGACAAGTCACATGACCACAGGGACATTCACATGACCACAGAGACAGTCACATGACCACAGGGACAGTCACATGACCGCAGAGACAGTCACATGACTGCAGAGACAGTCACATGACATTAAATAATATAATAAAGAAATATTCCACACACTGAGTAAAGAAGAGGTTTTCTGCTTCAGGCTGTGAAAGAATCTGATAGATCGTTTTGTTAAAGATTAAAAAGGTCTGATGTAAAGAGCGACGACCCGAGAGGAAGCACCGAGAGACAGGAAGTCATTTAGACTTGGAGGTCAGCGACAGTAATAATTATAGTACACAGATGTAACGTTTGGCGGTACGTACGTCAGTGTTTACTACTGTTGCCAGGCAACCTACTTTCCTCTCCGGTACCACTCGTTGACTTCTTGCTGATCCACTTGATATTTAGTTTGTACGCCTCCTGGCATTTCGGAGCGTACTGCAGCAAACAACGCTCTGAGCATAAACGCCTCTTTGTATGCTCGTAGCGTGCTCGCCATCTACGCAGGCCCTCGCCACGGCGTCTCTGTGAGTGTAAACAAAGCTTAAGAGTTGCTAGTGCAGCAACAAGGATGAGAACCCTCACAGCCAAATTAACAGAGGTACTTATACTGGGATTCAAGCTATTTCTACTGGGAACCGAGCCTTGGGTTTCTGCACTGTTGGGTGAGAACTGTCACACTGCAGAGGAGGCTTCACCTGGCACAAGAAATCAGGGATTTTTCCCACTGAGTGCAGTTCCTCTTTTTCATGTGTAAATGTGTAATTGTTATTGTCACACAGTACATTGTACACAGCACAGCACCCAGTGAAGTTACCTTCTGCATTTACCCCATCCTAGTATTAGGGGCAGTGAGCAGCTACGATACAGCGCCCGGGGAGCAGTTTGGGGGTCCGGGGCACCCCGACAGGAACCGCCCACCCCCCCACATCCTATGTTTCTTTTCTTTTCTGCATTCTTTCATTCTTCCACAAACAATAAAAAGCAAGCTGATAATGTAAAGCAACATTTTACAGTCAGTCAGCAATGTTTTTACAGACGTGTGAATTTACAGTAGAGTGAAAAGTGTAGTTAGTTGTGTTTTCTTTTGATGTGTGTTGGATCTAGAGACTAATGACTAGTTACTTCCTTTAATGTAGAACATGATTTTCAGCAGTCAGTTGTAGTCTTCATGGTGCAGATATGATGATAAGCATTTCATTCTGATAGATTGATGCTAACTCAAAGAATGGACAATTATCTTAAACTTGTTCTATAACTTTTGGGACTGTGTTGATCTCTACAGGATCAACAAGGTCTACAGAGCTGACAGACACAAAGAATGTGAGTATTGAAACAACTTCCCCCATTCATCAAACTATTGTACATTCACATCTGATCTTAAAATGAGAATGTCCTCAATGTACAACAAAACTGTCACTCAATTCCATCTTTGTTCCAGCTGTTAAGATCACGTCTATTTGAAGAATATTCATGAATATTTGATACTTTTGTTTCTCTTTCACATTCAGGTGACTCAGATATCGAACTGAATGTGGAAAAAAACCTACCTCAGGACGACAAAAAGGTGAGAAAGGAGCAGTTGTACGGTGTGAAATCCTCCAGTAAAAATCATGGAAGACTTTACCTGGACATTTATCAAGGATTTACCACAGAAGAACTGCAGTGTATTACACCTGCAGGCAGACATTTGTTTAATGACTTAGACTGTATTCACCTGCAGAAGTTAATAGTGTGGAGTGAAGATCACTAAACTATCATTTATTTACTAAACTTTGCCTCTGAGCTCTCGTCGCTGGCAGTACCGCGATCAGTCCAGGAGCTGCAGCTGGAGCTGGTGTTGGTGCTGGTGCTGGAGCTGGTACTGGTACTGGTACTGGTACTTGTGCATTATTAAATCAGGAGCTAAATACATGCTGATTATTGACCCATTGTCTTGGTGTAGTTGTCCTTCTGTGTAACCTTCTCTAACACACCTTCCACTGTCACTCCATTGAAGTCATTTCCTCTCTGATTTATACAGTGTTCTTGAGTTGAGTATTCACAGTGTGGCTCTAGGATTTCATCACTTTATAAAACACTAAGACAAGTTGGTATTTCTATTAAAAGAACTAATTCTGTGCCTTTTTTAATTCCAGGCTCCAACATCCTTCTCACCTGAGCAGATAGCTGAATCTTCATACAGGTAATCGTATAAACTCTGGACCCAGTGTGTGTAATATTGATTACCAGAAACTAAATTTAGTTTTGGACAAAACCAAATGACTGTGACAGGGTTGCTGGTGCTAGCCTGCATCGGTCACACACAGGATGTGTGACATGGACTTGGCTAGTTTTACTTTAGAACAGTGAAGATGATGTAAAACTTTTGACCTGGATAATTGTATGTCTGTATAATTGTAAGCTCTGTGGCAAACACACGTTTATGATACTTACTCATTTTGTTCATCAAGATAATCTCCAAGAAAGAACACCACTTTATGATTTATGAAGTGTGAATGTAATCACCAGAGGCCTGTACTACGAAGCCAGTTCAACATACCCAGGGTATCTTCTAGTTATCTGGCTAAACTAACCCTAACAACAGAGATCGAGAAGTTAATTCAGATTCAGATTCAGATTCAGACAACTTTATTGATCCCAAGAAGGGCAATTCATTTCACAGCTTACCCCATCACAAACACACACAGACAACATCCAGACAACATCCAACATGTTACATGTCAATCACAGGTCAGTAAAACTGACAAACAGAAGTCGGTAAAGGACAGCAGATAAATTAATAAAATATAATAAATAGCAATAGAATAGATAAAAAGAGAAAACAAATAGATAATAAATAAATCAAATCAAATCAAATAAATTTTATTTGTATAGCCCAAAATCACAAATCACAAATTTGCCTCGGGGGGCTTTACAATCTGTACAGGATACAACACCCTCTGTCCTTGACAGTGCAACCCTCACATCGGCTAAGGAAAAACTTAACCACAAAAAAAACCTTTTAACAGGGAGAAAAAATGGAAGAAGCCTCAGGAAGAGCGGCAGAGGAGGGATCCCCCTTCCAGGATGGACAGACGTGCAATAGATGTCGTGTGTACAGAGTAACAACATAATGAAAACACAACATAGACAATTCATGACAAAAATGAAAACATTTAATGTAAATATATGTGAGAAGGTGGATCCAGGAGGATGTCAAGCAGCTTCCAGGCGACGCCAAACAGATAGAGCCAGAGCAACACGACCTCCTCTTGACGTCAAAACCGGTAGAGCCAGAGCAGCACGACCTCCTCTCCACGCCCATCAGATAGAGCCTTAGCTACGTAACCTCCTCTCAACGCCATAAAGGTAGAACCTGAGCAACACAACCTCCTCTCCAAGCCAGATCGATAGAGCCAGAGGAACACGACTTCCTCTCCACATCACGATAGATAGACCCCGAGCAACACGACCTCCTCTCTACCATGAACCACCAGAGAGTCAGAGCAACGTCACAGAGCGACTGATGGTCCATCACGGAGAAGCCTGATTCAAAGGAGAGAGAGGGGAGAGAGAGAGCGAGGCACACAGCAGTGCTAGTGGGACATAAACAACAGAGGGTTATTGAGAGGCAGCAGCTTAAAATTAATAATGTTCTCGTCGGCAGGACTGCTAGGCTGAAATTATAAATTTAGACTGAGACCGACCCACCAGCTAACTAATTGAAAGTTAGGGCAAAAAGATGGGTTTTGAGTTTGGATTTAAAGACCTCCACAGAGTCAGACTGTCTGATGTCTATAGGGAGGTTATTCCAGAGGAAAGAGGCTCGATAAGAAAAGGCCCTTTCGCCTGCTGACTTCTTTTTCACTCTGGGGACAGACAGGATCCCTGTATTCTGAGAGCGGAGAGTCCTGGTTGGAGTATAAGATTTAAGTAGATCAGACAAGTAGGAAGGGGAGTACCCATTTACAATTTTATAGGTCATCAAAAGCACTTTAAAGTCTGATCTAACATGGATCGGGAGCCAGTGTAATGAAGCTAAAACTGGTGTAATATGGTCAAATTTTCTAGTTTTAGTTAAGATTCTAGCTGCAGTGTTCTGAACCATTTGAAGGCTTCTGGTACTAGAACGAGGCAGACCTGAGAGCAAAACATTACAGTAATCCAGTCTGGAAGATACAAAGGCGTGGATTAGAATCTCTGCATCGGCCATGGATAAAGAAGACCTGATTTTAGCGATGTTGCGTAGGTGAAAGAAAGCGATCTTTGTGATGTCTTCAATGTGCTGATCAAAAGAGAGAGTTGAATCAAACATGATGCCAAGGTTCTTAACTGTTGAACTCTGGGATATCACACAGTTATCTAGAGTTACTGTTACCTGGTCAAATTTATGTCTGTGTCGAGCAGGTCCAATGACCAGCATCTCAGTTTTATCCAAATTTAGGAGCAAGAAATTTCTTGACATCCAGTTTTTCACCGCAGACAGGCAGGCCTCTAATTTAATAATTTGTGATCGATCCTCCGCTTTTATCTGCAAATATAGCTGTGTATCATCAGCGTAACAGTGGAAATCAATTCCATAACTACGTATAATTTGGCCAAGAGGTGCGATGTATAGGGAGAAGAGCAGAGGGCCAAGAACAGAGCCCTGAGGTACGCCATATTTCACCTCAGAGAATATTGATGTCGAATTATTAAGAGACACACTGTGTTCTTTCAGATAAATAAGATTGTAACCATGCTAGAGCAAGCCCAGAGATGCCAAATGTGTTCTCTAGTCGGTCAAGGAGTATACGATGATCAATAGTGTCAAAAGCTGCACTTAGATCCAGCAATAAAAGTACCGAGGTGGAATCTGAATCCATGTTTAGGAGCAGATCATTTACGACTTTAGTAAGCACAGTTTCGGTGGAGTGGCAGGCCCTAAAGGCAGACTGAAAGGGTTCGAAAAGATCACTAAATAATATATGGTCAGAAAGTTGTTGAGACACCACTCTTTCTAGAACTTTAGAAAAGAATGGAAGGTTTGAGACTGGTCGATAGTTATTTAGAGACCCTGGGTCCAGATGCGTTTTTTTAAGTAGAGGTTTAACAATGGCTGTCTTGAAAATAGTGGGAACAATACCAGTCGTCAGAGACACGTTGACAATATTCAACATTGTAGGTCCCAGCCATGGCCATAGATCTTTAATAAGTTTAGCTGGTAAGGGGTCGAGGAGGCAGGTGGTAGGTTTAGAAGCGGAGACCAGTTTAGACAGAGTTTCAAGAGAGACGGTCTCAAAATGTGTAAAGACAGAGGCTAATTGGGACTCGACGCACGGAGATTGCATTGCAGAATTTACAGATGTAGCTGGGAGCGAGGAACTCCTTTTATATCTAATCTCATCTATTTTTTCTGCAAAAGAAATCTAAGAAATCATTTGCTGTAAGGGATGAGCTATTAGTAGTCGGCTGTTTTTGGGTGAGTTTGGCTACAGTGTCAAAGAGAAATCTAGGATTGTGTTTATTGTTACTGATTAATCGAGAGAAATAAGCTGTTTTGGCAGCGGACAGAGCACGCTTGTAAATTAAGACACACTCATGCCATGGTGGGTAGTTTACTTCCAGTTTTGATTTACGCCATTTGCGTTCCGATCTCCTGCAGGCTTGTTTAAGAGCACGTGTTTCATCATTAAACCACGGTGTAGACCTCTGTGAGCGTCTGGTTTTAGTAGTAAGAGGTGCGACTGAATCTAGAAGATTAGAAAGGGCTGTGTTTAAGTCATTAGTACAGTTTTCAACAGGACCTGTCGCTGTAGTGAAAGGAGCCAGAACCACAGGTAATCGCTCACCAAGTTCAGTTATATTCGACGGACCGATATGGCGAGTGGTGACTACAACAGCACCCGTATTACGTGGACAGGCTGATGATGCTTCGAATTTAATAAGAAAATGATCCGACATCACCGATGTGACGGGAGAGACAGTCGCGGCAGTTACATCTATTCCACGAGACAGTATCAGATCAAGGGTGTTACCACTGGAATGAGTGGGTTCATGTACAGACTGAATGAAACCAAAAGTATCGAGGAGGGCCAAAAAGGCTTTACATAGAGGATCATCAGCCTTATTCAGGTGAATATTGAAATCACCAATAATTACAATCTCATCAGAATGAGTGATAATGTCTGAGAGAAATTCTCCGAATTCTTCTAAAAACTGTGAATAAGGGCCAGGCGGTCTGTAAAGTACCACAAGATGGAGCCTGCTGCCCTGGACACGGCAGTTCGTGGTTAATGGGGATGATTTTAATACAAGAGACTCAAATGAGTTAAATTTAGTATCAAGTTTGGAAGTTAAATTAAAAAGGGATTTGTAGACTAAGGCAACACCTCCACCTTGTTTAGTAGCCTTAGCAACATGGGCATAAGTGAAGTTTGGTGGGGAAGCTTCATTTAATAGTAAGAAAACATTTGGTTTCAGCCACGTTTCACATAGCCCAATCATATCCAGGTCATGTTGAAGAATCAGATCATTTATCAGTAGGGCTTTGGTAGACAACGATCTGATATTTAGAAAACCAAATTTGAGGGTTGTTTTAGAGCTGCAGCTTTCATTGATAGCGTTGGCATCAGATGAGCTAGTGATTTTAATAAGATTTCTTGTGACATTAGTTTGAGGGGTTAGTGGCCTGCGTACGCGACAGCGCGGTGATACAACTAGGATTTTATTAGGTCTTGTGTTTTGTGAAACTGGATCAGGTGCTTCATGAGACAGCTCACAACCACCAGTGGTCGGGATGATTAACAGGTTTTTGTGGTTCACATATTTCTTTGGTAGAGGAAGTTTGTGAGTACGCGGCCGGGGGAAGGACACAGTCTCAATGTTGTAAACTAAGCTATCAGTCTGATAATCTATACTATCTAGGTTTCCCTGTCTGGATAAATTAACTAAGCTAATGGACTCCAAAACCGCACTAGCTATAGACCTGGCAGGCTCTCTAATCACCTGCGACCTGCCGACAAATAGACATTGTTACATGATTTATCATGTAAGGGAACTGTCAATAAGAATCTCACATGAAATGACTCCTGTCAGAGTTTAATAACCTGATAACAGAAGGAATAAAAGAGTTGGAGTAACGGTTAGTTCTCCTCAGAGGTGTCTGATAACGGCGGCCTGAAGGCATCAATGAGAACTGCAATGCAAAGCAACATTTTACAGTCAGTCAGCAATGTTTTTACAGACATGTGAATTTACAGTCGAGTGAAAAGTGTAGTTAGTTGTGTTTTCTTTTGATGTGTGTTGGATCTAGAGACTAATGACTAGTTGCTTCCTTTAATGTTGAACATGAATGTCAGCAGTCAGTTGTAGTCTTCATGGTGCAGATATGATGATAAGCATTTCATTCTGACAGATTGATGCTAACTCAAAGAATGGACAATTATCTTAAACTTGTTCTATAACTTTTGGGACTGTGTTGATCTCTACAGGACCGACATGAAGGTCTACAGAGCTGACAGACACAAAGAATGTGAGTATTGAAACAACTTCCCCCATTCATCAAACTATTGTACATTCACATCTGATCTTAAAATGAGAATGTCCTCAATGTACAACAAAACTGTCACTCAATTCCATCTTTGTTCCAGCTGTTAAGATCACATCTATTTGAAGAATATTCATGAATATTTAGGGCCCGAGCACTGACCGCAGGTCTGCGAAGGCCCTATTGTAATTGGTCCGTTTATTATTAGGGCCCGAGCACTGACCGCAGGTCTGCGAAGGCCCTATTGTAATTGGTCCGTTTATTATTAGGGCCCGAGCACCGACGAAGTCGGGTCCGAGGACCCTATTGAAACTGTAAGGATTATTCTTTTTCTTTTTCTCTCAAATGAATCGCCTTTTTGAGGACTTTGCCATGCTCAAAAAGTTGTTAAACTTGGCACACATATCAGAGGCGGTGAAAAATTTAATATTTTAAGAGACTTGGGCTCGGCTGTTGCAAAATGGCTCGCTAGCGCCCCCTAGAAAAATGAAAAAACTGATATCCGTTCTCCGATTTCACCTACAAGTATGAAATTTGGCAGACAGATGTATCATGTGGAGACGCACAAAAAAGCCTCTTGGAGGTATGCCCAAAATTCAACAGGAAGTCAGGCATATTGGATTTAATATGCGATTTTCGCCCATTTTTTGCGTTTTATAGGCCGTGTACTTTAACGAACTCCTCCTGCAGATTACATCAGATCGACTTGAAATTTGGTCAGGAACATCTTAAGACCTTAAGGATGAAAAGTTATTCAAATTGTGAGTTTTCACTGAACGATCTGACCGTGGCGTGGCGGCGAAAAAGCGCCTTTCGCCAAAAAACAGGAAGTTGTTGTAACTTTGGCATACATTTTCCAATCTGCTCTAAATTTCACATGTATGATAAGGGTCCTGGCTTGATGACCTCCACATGCAAATTTTGGCTCTCAGTCATAGCGCCCCCTAGTGGTAACAGGAAATGTCATGTTGTACACGTTGATGTACTCTGCCTCAGAAATTAATCACATCTATCTCAAATTAGGTGAGAAAAGCCTTAAGACCTTGATGATGCTTCCTTTCGAAAATTGTGAGTTTTCATCGAATGGCGGCGGCGTGGTGGTATGGCGAATTTCGATGAGTCGCCATGAACAAACAAACCGCTCTAACTCGACTCCAGATGGTCAGATCTTATCCAAATTAATAACATTTGATGAGCGTCCTGGCTTGAAGATATCTACAGTCTAATTTTCAATCATACTCATAGCGCCACCTGGTGGCAGCAGGACGTAACTGTCGCAATATTTTGGTGTACTACTCTTAGCAGGTTAACCAGATCAACCTCAAATTTGGTCACAATAATGGTAAGACCTTCATGATACCAGACAGCGAAGGTTTTGAATTTTCGTGAAATGCCGTTGCCGTGGCGACGTATTCTTCGCCATGAAACAGGAAGTTGTTTTTGAGGTGCTAGGATTTCTTAAAAACAAACGAAACTTGACACTCTCATTAACGGTGCTAAAATATGTCAACAGATAAGGTTTTTGTGCTTGTGAGTGGCAAGGGGGCTCAATAGTGCCCCCTACAAAATTTTAAAAAAGCAGCCCTCGTGGTACGTTTGACCTAGATGTTCGAGATTTGGTAAGCACATGTATCTTCTGTAGACTTAAAAAAAAGTCTCTTGGTGCCATGCTCTAAACCCAACAGGAAGTCGGCCATCTTGATTTTAGTGTGATTTTTTTCGTATATTTTTGGCCATTTCCAGGCTTTGTACTTTAACGAACTGTTCCTAGAGACTTAACCCGATCAACTTCAGATTCGGTCAGTACAATCTGAAGACCTTTGTGATGAAAAGTTATTCAAATCGTGAGGTTTTTTGAAACGACGTTGACTTGGCGTGGCGGAGAATTTGCATGACTCGCCATTGAAAGACAAAATATTGTAACTCGACTGTACTTTTTCCAATCTGCCCCAAACTTGAAATACCACATAGTAGTCCAGATCTGAGGACATCTACATGGCAATATTGACTCATAGTCATAGCGCCACCTACTGGCAACAGGAAGTCAGCGTTACGTGACAAACATCATCCGATTCACATGAAATTTACCATGTGTGATCTACGTCATTGTGCTCGTCAGAGTTCCGGTTTCATTGTGCCTGGCCTCGTCGGTTGGCGTCCCGCGCGTACCCCAGACGCGCGTAGAGGTGCTCGGGCCCGTTCATCGCTGCTTGCAGCTTTAATTATTATTAGGGCCCGAGCACCGACGAAGTCGGGCCAGCGAAGGCCCTATTGAAACTGAAGGAATTATTAGGGCCCGAGCACCGACAACGTCGGGCCAGCGAAGGCCCTATTGAAACTGAAGGAATTATTAGGGCCCGAGCACCGACAACGTCGGGCCAGCGAAGGCCCTATTGAAACTGAAAGGATTCTTATTCTTATTCTTTTTAATTTTCTCTCAAATGAATTGCCTTTTTGAGGCCCTTGCCATGCTGGAAAAGTTGTTAAACTTGGCACACTTATCAGAAGCGGTGAAAAATTTGATATTTTAAGGGTCTCAGATTCGGATTTTGCAAAATGGCTCTCTAGCGCCCCCTAGAAAATTGGAAAACTTGATATCGGTTCTCCGGTTTTACCTACAAGTATGAAATTTGGCAGACAGATGTATCATGTGGAGACGCACAAAAAAGCCTCTGGTAGGTATGCCCAAAATTCAACAGGAAGTCAGCCATTTTGAATATAATATACGATTTTCGCCCATTTTTGCCCGTTTTTGGCGTTTTATAGGCCGTGTACTTTAACGAACTCCTCCGACAGACTTCATCGGATCGACTTGTAATTTGGTCAGGACCATCTTAAGACCTTACGGATGAAAAGTTATCAAAATGGTGAGTTTTCACTGAACGACCTGACCGTGGCGTGGCGGCCATTTTGGGCCATTCGCCATGAAACAGGAAGTTGTTGTTACTACACTGTACATAATCCGATCTGCCCCAAATTTCTCAGACATGATGAGGGTCCAGTCCTGAAGACATATACATGTCCATATTGACTCATGGCCCCGCCCCAATAGGTTAGCCCCGCCCACTTTCATAAGTAATGAACCGATTGTCGTAGAGTCTTGTGGGAGGTGTCATATCACTCAGCAGAAAGTGCCTGATAAGTTGGTGAAGGTTAACCCCGCCCCCTACACATAAGCCCCGCCCCCTTGACTAACTAATGAAGCGTTTGTCGTAGGCTCTTGTGAGAGGTGTCATATCACTCAGCAGAGAGTGCCTGATTAGTTGGTGAAGGTTAACCCCGCCCCCTACACATTAGCCCCGCCCCCTTTTATCACTCATGAACCGATTGTCGTACAGCCTTGTATGAGGTGTCATATCACTCAGCAGAGAGTGCCTGATTAGTTGGTGAAGGTTAACCCCGCCCCCTACACATAAGCCCCGCCCCCTTGACTAACTAATGAAGCGTTTGTCGTAGACACTTGTTGGAGGTGTCATATCACTCAGCAGAGAGTGCCTGATAAGTTGGTGAAGGTTAACCCCGCCCCCTACACATTAGCCCCCCCCCTTTTCATAACACCGTTTGTCGTACAGTCTTGTGGCTGAAGTCGTTGCGCTCGTCAGATTTCCGGTTTCATTGTGCCCGGCCGCGTCAGTTGGCGTCCCGCCAGTACCCCCGACGCGCGGAGAGGTGCTCGGGCCCGTTCATCGCTGCTTGCAGCTTTAATTAGGGCCCGAGCACCGACGAAGTCGGGTCCGAGGACCCTATTGAAACTGAAAGGATTATTATTATTATTATTATTATTATTATTCTTAAAATGAATCGCGTTTTTGAGGCCTTTGCCATGCTGGAAAAGTTGTTAAACTTTGCACACCTATCAGACGCGGTGAAAAATTTGATATTTTAAGGGTCTCGGTCTCGGGTGTTGCAAAATGACTCGCTAGCGCCTCCTAGAAAATTGGCAGACTTGAGCCCCTCGCTCCGGTTTCACCTACAAGTATGAAATTTGGCACACAGATGTAACATGTTGAGACGCACAAAAAAGCCTCTTGGAGGTATGGCCAAAACTCAACAGGAAGTCAGCCATATTGGATTTTATATGCGATTTTGCCCATTTTTTGCGTTTTATAGGCCGTGTACTTTAACGAACTCCTCCTCCAGATTTCATCAGATCGACTTGAAATTTGGTCAGGACCATCTTAAGACCTTAAGGATGAAAAGTTATTCAATTGGTGAGTTTTCACTGAACAATCTGACCGTGGTGTGGCGGCGAAAAAGCGCCTTTCGCCAAAAAACAGGAAGTTGCTGTAACTTTGGCATACCTTTTCCAATCTGCTCTAAATGTCACATGTATGATAAGGGTCCTGGCCTGATGACATCCACATGCAAATTTTGACTCTCAGTCATAGCGCCACCTAGTGGTAACAGGAAATGTTATGTTGTACACGTTGATGTACATCTCCTCAGAAATTAATCACATCTTTACCAAATTAGGTGAGAAAAGCCTTAAGACCTTGGTGATGCTTCCTTACAAAAATTGTGAGTTTTCATCAAATGGCGGCACCGTGGTGATATGGCGAATTTCGATGAGTCGCCATGAAAAAACAAACCGCTGTAACTCAACTCCAGATGGTCAGATCTTATCCAAATTAATAACATTTGATGATCGTCCCGGCTTGAAGACATCTACAGTCTAATTTTCAATCATACTCATAGCGCCTCCTAGTGGCAACAGGAAGTTACTGTCGCCATATTTTGGTGTACTACTGTTAGCAGGTTAACCAGATCCACCTCAAATTTGGTCACAACAATGGTAAGACCTTCATGATGCCAGACAGCGAAGGTTTTGTATTTTCGTGAAATGCCGTTGCCGTGGCGACGTATTGTTCGCCATGAAACAGGAAGTTGCTTTTGAGCTGCTAGGATTGCTTAAAAACAAACGAAACTTGGCACACTCATTAACGGCACTAAAATATGTTAACAGATATGATTTTGGTGCTTGTGTGTGGCAAGGGGGCTCAATAGCGCCCCCTACAAAATTTCAACAAAGCAGCCCTCGCGGTACGTTTGACCTAGATGTTCGAGATTTGGTAGGCACATGTATCACCCGTAGACTTAAAAAAAAGTCTCTTGGTGCCATGCTCTAAACCCAACAGGAAGTCAGTCATCTTGATTTTTGTGTGAATTTTTCGTATATTTTTGGCTATTTCCAGGCTTTGTACTTTAACGAACTGCTCCTAGAGACTTAACCCGATCAACTTCAGATTTGGTCAGTACAATCTGAAGACCTTTGTGATGAAAAGTTATTCAAATCGTGAGGTTTTTTGAAACGACGTTGACGTGGCGTGGCGGAGAATTTGCATGACTCGCCATTGACAGATGAAATGTTGTAACTCGACTGTACTTTTTCCAATCTGCCCCAAACTTGAAATACCACATAGTAGTCCAGATCTGAGGACATCTACATGGCAATATTGACTCATAGTCATAGCGCCACCTACTGGCAACAGGAAGTCAGCGTTACGTGACAAACATCATCCGATTCACATGAAATTTACCATGTGTGATCTACGTCATTGTGCTCGTCAGAGTTCCGGTTTCATTGTGCCTAGCCGCGTCGGTTGGCGTCCCGCGCGTACCCCAGACGCGCGGAGAGGTGCTCGGGCCCGTTCATCGCTGCTTGCAGCTTTAATTAGGGCCCGAGCACCGACAAAGTCGGGTCCGAGGACCCTATTGAAACTGAAAGGATTCTTATTATTCTTTTTATCCTCCCAAATGAATCGCCTTTTTGAGTCCTTTGCCATGCTCAAAAAGTTGTTAAACTTGGCACACTTATCAGACGCGGTGAAAAATTTGATATTTTAAGGGTCTCGGACTCGGGTGTTGCAAAATGGCTCGCTAGCGCCCCCTAGAAAATTGGCAAACTTGAGCCCCTCGCTCCGGTTTCACCTACAAGTATGAAATTTGGCAGACAGATGTATCATGTGGAGACACACAAAAAAGCCTCTGGGAGGTATGGCCAAAACTCAACAGGAAGTCAGCCATATTGGATTTAATATGCGATTTCGCCCATTTTTTGCGTTTTATAGGCCGTGTACTTTAACGAACTCCTCCTCCAAATTCCATCAGATCAACTTGAAATTTGGTCAGGACCATCTTAAGACCTGAAGGATGAAAAGTTATTCAAATGGTGAGTTTTCACTGAACGATCTGACCGTGGCGTGGCGGCGAAAAAGCGCCTTTCGCCAAAAAACAGGAAGTTGCTGTAACTTTGGCATACATTTTCCAATCTGCTCTAAATGTCACATGTATGATAAGGGTCCTGGTCTGATGACATCCACATGCAAATTTTGACTCTCAGTCATAGCGCCACCTAGTGGTAACAGGAAATGTCATGTTGTACACGTTGATGTACATCTCCTCAGAAATTAATCACATCTTTACCAAATTAGGTGAGAAAAGCCTTAAGACCTTGATGATGCTTCCTTTCGAAAATTGTGAGTTTTCATCAAATGGCGGCTCCGTGGTGATATGGCGAATTTCGATGAGTCGCCATGAAAAAACAAACCGCTGTAACTCAACTCCAGATGGTCAGATCTTATCCAAATTAATAACATTTGATGATCGTCCCGGCCTGAAGACATCTACAGTCTAATTTTCAATCATACTCATAGCGACACCTAGTGGCAACAGGAAGTTACTGTCGCCATATTTTGGTGTACTACTGTTAGCAGGTTAACCAGATCCACCTCAAATTTGGTCACAACAATGGTAAGACCTTCATGATGCCAGACAGCGAAGGTTTTGTATTTTCGTAAAATGCCGTTGCCGTGGCGACGTATTGTTCGCCATGAAACAGGAAGTTGCTTTTGAGGTGCTAGGATTGCTTAAAAACAAACAAAACTTGGCACACTCATTAACGGCGCTAAAATATGTTAACAGATATGGTTTTGGTGCTTGTGTGTGGCAAGGGGGCTCAATAGCGCCCCCTACAAAATTTCAACAAAGCAGCCCTCGCGGTACGTTTGACCTAGATGTTCGAGATTTGGTAGGCACATGTATCACCCGTAGACTTAAAAAAAAGTCTCTTGGTGCCATGCTCTAAACCCAACAGGAAGTCGGTCATCTTGATTTTTGTGTGAATTTTTCGTATATTTTTGGCTACATCCAGGCTTTGTACTTTAACGAACTGCTCCTAGAGACTTAACCCGATCAACTTCAGATTTGGTCAGTGCAATCTGAAGACCTTTGTGATGAAAAGTTATTCAAATCGTGAGGTTTTTTGAAACGACGTTGACGTGGCGTGGCGGAGAATTTGCATGACTCGCCATTGAAAGACAACATATTGTAACTCGACTGTACTTTTTCCAATCTGCCCCAAACTTGAAATACCACATAGTAGTCCAGATCTGAGGACATCTACATGGCAATATTGACTCATAGTCATAGCGCCACCTACTGGCAACAGGAAGTCAGCGTTACGTGACAAACATCATCCGATTCACATGAAATTTACCATGTGTGATCTACGTCATTGTGATCGTCAGAGTTCCGGTTTCATTGTGCCTGGCCGCGTCGGTCGGCGTCCCGCCAGTACCCCCGACGCGCGTAGAGGTGCTCGGGCCCGTTCATCGCTGCTTGCAGCTTTAATTAGGGCCCGAGCACCGACAACGTCGGGCCAGCGAAGGCCCTATTGAAACTGTAAGGATTATTATTTTTTTTCTTTTTCTTCTTTTTCTCCTCCCAAATGAATCGTCTTTTTGAGGCCCTTGCCATGCTGGAAAAGTTGTTAAACTTGGCACACTTATCAGACGCGGTGAAAAATTTGATATTTTAAGGGTCTCAGATTCGGGTTTTGCAAAATGGCTCTCTAGCGCCCCCTAGAAAATTGGAAAAATTGATATCCGTTCGCCGGTTTTACCTACAAGTATGAAATTTGGCAGACAGATGTATCATGTGGAGACGCACAAAAAAGCCTCTTGGAGGTATGCCCAAAATTCAACAGGAAGTCAGCCATTTTGAATATAATATGCGATTTTCGCCCATTTTTAGCGTTTTATAGGTCGCGTACTTTAACGAACTCCTCCTACAAATTTAATCCGATCGACTTGATATTTGGTCAGGACCATCTTAAGACCTTAAGGATGAAAAGTTATCAAAATGGTGAGTTTTCACTGAACGACCTGACCGTGGCGTGGCGGCCATTTTGGGCCATTCGCCATGAAACAGGAAGTTGTTGTAACTACACTGTACATAATCCGATCCTTCCCAAATTTCTCAGACATGATGAGTGTCCAGTCCTGAAGACATATACATGTCCATATTGACTCATGGCCCCGCCCCAATACATTAGCCCCGCCCACTTTCATAAGTCATGAACCGATTGTCGTAGAGTCTTGTGGGAGGTGTCATATCACTCAGCAGAGAGTGCCTGATAAGTTGGTGAAGGTTAACCCCGCCCCCTACACATAAGCCCCGCCCCCTTGACTAACTAATGAAGCATTTGTCGTAGACTCTTGTGAGAGGTGTCATATCACTCAGCAGAGAGTGCCTGATAAGTTGGTAAGGGCTAACCCCGCCCCCTACTCACAAGCCCCGCCCCCTTGACTAACTAATGAAGCGTTTGTCGTAGACTCTTGTGAGAGGTGTCATATCACTCAGCAGAGAGTGCCTGATAAGTTGGTAAGGGCTAACCCCGCCCCCTACTCATAAGCCCCGCCCCCTTGACTAACTAATGAAGCGTTTGTCATAGACTCTTGTGAGAGGTGTCATATAACTCAGCAGGGAGTGCCTGATAAGTTGGTGAAGGTTAACCCCGCCCCCTACACATAAGCCCCGCCCCCTTGACTAACTAATGAAGCGTTTGTCGTAAACTCTTGTGAGAGGTGTCATATCACTCAGCAGAGAGTGCCTGTTAAGTTGATGAAGGTTAACCCCGCCCCTTACACATAAGTCCGCCCCCCTTGACTAACTAATTAACCGTTTGTCGCAGACTCTTGTGGGAGGTTTCGTATCACCCAGCAGACAGTGCCTGTTAAGTTGGTGAAGGTGATCTCCGCCCCCTACACATAAGCCCCGCCTCCTTTCATGACTCCGTTTGTCGTAGAGTCTTGTGGCAGACGTCGTTGCGCTCGTCTGAGTTCCGGATTCATTGTGCCGGCCGCGTCAGTCGGCGTCCCGCCAGTACCCCCGACGCGCGGAGAGGTGCTCGGGCCCGTTCATCGCTGCTTGCAGCTTTAATTAGGGCCCGAGCACCGACAACGTCGGGCCAGCGAAGGCCCTATTGAAACTGTAAGGATTATTATTTTTCTTTTTCTTCTTTTTCTCCTCCCAAATGAATCGCCTTTTTGAGGCCCTTGCCATGCTGGAAAAGTTGTTAAACTTGGCACACTTATCAGTCACGGTGAAAAATTTGATATTTTAAGGGTCTCAGATTTGGGTTTTGCAAAATGGCTCTCTAGCGCCCCCTAGAAAATTGGAAAACTTGATATCCGTTCTCCGGTTTTACCTACAAGTATGAAATTTGGCAGACAGATGTATCATGTGGAGACGCACAAAAAAGCCTCTTGGAGGTATGCCCAAAATTCAACAGGAAGTCAGCCATCTTGAATTTAATGTGCGAATTTCGTCCATTTTTGCCCATTTTTCGCGTTTTATAGGCCGTGTATTTTAACGAACTCCTCCTACAGATTTCATCGGATCGACTTGAAATTTGGTCAGGACCAACTTAAGACCTTAAGGATGAAAAGTTATCAAAATGGTGAGTTTTCACTGAACGACCTGACCGTGGCGTGGCGGCCGTTTTGGGCCATTCGCCATGAAACAGGAAGTTGTTGTAACTACACTGTACATAATCCGATCTGCCCCAAATTTCTCAGGCATGATGAGAGTCCAGTCCTCGAGACATATAAATGTCCATATTGACTCATGGCCCCGCCCAGATACGTTAGCCCCGCCCCCTTTCATAAGTCATGAACCGATTGTCGTAGACCCTTGTGAGAGGTGTCATATCACTCAGCAGAGAGTGCCGCATAAGTTGGTGAAGGTGAACCCCGCCCCCTACACATAAGCTCCGCCCCCTTGACTAACTAATGAAGCGTTTGTCGTAGACTCTTGTGGGAGGTGTCATATCACTCAGCAGAGAGTGCCGTATAAGTTGGTGAAGGTTAACCCCGCCCCCTACACACAAGCCCCGCCCCCTTGACTAACTAATTAACCGTTTGTCGTAGACTCTTGTGAGAGGTGTCATATCACTCAGCAGAGAGTGCCTGTTAAGTTGGTGAAGGTTAACCCCGCCCCCTACATATAAGCCCCGCCCCATTTCATAACTCCGTTTGTCGTAGTCTTGTGGCAGACGTCGTTGCGCTCGTCGGAGTTCCGGTTTCATTGTGCCCGGCCGCGTCAGTCGGCGTCCCGCCAGTACCCCCGACGCGCGCAGAGGTGCTCGGGCCCGTTCATCGCTGCTTGCAGCTTTAATTATTATTCTTTTTCTCCTCCCAAATGAATCGCGTTTTTGAGGCCTTTGCCATGCTCAAAAAGTTGTTAAACTTGGCATGCTTATCAGACGCGGTGAAAAATTTGATATTTTAAGGGTCTCAGATTCGGGTTTTGCAAAATGGCTCTCTAGCGCCCCCTAGAAAATTGGAAAAATCGATATCCGTTCTCCGGTTTTACCTACAAGTATGAAATTTGGCAGACAGATGTATCATATGGAGACGCACAAAAAAGCCTCTTGGAGTTATGCCCAAAATTCAACAGGAAGTCAGCCATTTTGAATATAATATGCGATTTTCGCCCATTTTTAGCGTTTTATAGGTCGCGTACTTTAACGAACTCCTCCTACAAATTTTATCCGATCGACTTCATATTTGGTCAGGACCATCTTAAGACCTTAAGGATGAAAAGTTATTCAAATGGTGAGTTTTCACTGAACGACCTGACCGTGGCGTGGCGGCCATTTTGGGCCATTCGCCATGAAACAGGAAGTTGTTGTAACAAATCTGTACATAATCCGATCTGCCCCAAATTTCTCAGACATGATGAGGGTCCAGTCCTGAAGACATATACATGTCCATATTGACTCATGGCCCCGCCCCAATACGTTAGCCACGCCCCCTTTCATAACTCATGAACCGTTTGTCGTAGAGTCACGTTGGTGGTGTCATATTACTCAGCAGAGAGTGCCTGATCAGTTGATGAAGGTTATCCCCGCCCCCTACACATTAGCCCCGCCCCCTTGACTAACTAATGAAGCGTTTGTCTTAGACTCTTGTGAGAGGTGTCATATCACTCAGCAGAAAGTTCCTGATAAGTTGGTGAAGGTTAATCCCGCCCCCTACACATAAGCTCCGCCCCCTTGACTAACTAATGAAGCGTTTGTCGTAGGCTCTTGTGAGAGGTGTCATATAACTCAGCAGAGAGTGCCTGATTAGTTGGTGAAGGTTAACCCCGCCCCCTACACATAAGCCCCGCCCCCTTGACTAACTAATGAAGCGTTTGTCGTAGACTCTTGTGAGAGGTGTCATATCACTCAGCAGAGAGTGCCTGATAAATTGGTGAAGGTTAACCCCGCCCCCTACACATAAGCCCCCCCCCCTTGACTAACTAATGAAGCTTTGTCGTAGACTTTTGTGAGAGGTGTCATATCACTCAGCAGAGAGTGCCTGATAAGTTGGTGAAGGTTAACCCCGCCCCCTACACACAAGCCCCGCCCCCTTGACTAACTAATGAACCGTTTGTCGTAGACTCTTGTGAGAGGTGTCATATCACTCAGCAGAGAGTGCCTGATAAGTTGGTGAAGGTTAACCCCGCCCCCTACACATAAGCCCCGCCCCCTTGACTAACTAATGAATCGTATGTCGAAGAATCTTGTGAGAGGTGTCATATCACTCAGCAGAGAGTGCCTGATAAGTTGGTGAAGGTTAACCCCGCCCCCTACACACAAGCCCCGCCCCCTTGACTAACTAATTAACCGTTTGTCGTAGACTTGTGGGAGGTGTCGTATCACCCAGCAGACAGTGCCTGTTAAGTTGGTGAAGGTGATCCCCGCCCCATAAACATTAGACCCGCCCCCTTTCATAACTCCGTTTGTCGTAGAGTCTTGCGGCAGACGTCGTTGCGTTCATCAGAGTTCCGGTTTCATCGTGCCCGGCCGCGTCGGTCGGCGTCCCGCCAGTACCCCCGACGCGCGGAGAGGTGCTCGGGCCCGTTCATCGCTGCTTGCAGCTTTAATTATTATTAGGGCCCGAGCACTGACCGCAGGTCTGCGAGGCCCTATTGTAATTGGTCCGTTTATTATTAGGGCCCGAGCACTGACCGCAGGTCTGCGAGGCCCTATTGTAATTGGTCCGTTTATTATTATTATTAGGGCCCGAGCACTGACCGCAGGTCTGCGAAGGCCCTATTGTAATTGGTCCGTTTATTATTATTATTAGGGCCCGAGCACCGACAACGTCGGGCCAGCGAAGGCCCTATTGAAACTGTAAGGATTATTATTTTTATTCTCCTCCGAAATGAATCGCCTTTTTGAGGCCCTTGCCATGCTGGAAAAGTTATGAAACTTGGCACACTTATCAGAAGCGGTGAAAAATTTGATATTTTAAGGGTCTCAGATTCGGATTTTGCAAAATGGCTCTCTAGCGCCCCCTAGAAAATTGGAAAACTTGATATCGGTTCTCCGGTTTTACCTACAAGTATGAAATTTGGCAGACAGATGTAACATGTGGAGACGCACAAAAAAGCCTCTGTGAGGTATGCCCAAAACTCAACAGGAAGTCAGCCATTTTGAATTTAATGTGCGATTTTCGCACATTTTTAGCGTTTTATAGGACGTGTACTTTAACGAACTCCTCCTACAATTTTTTTCAGAGCAACTTGAAATTTGGTCAGGACCATCTTAAGACCTTAAGGATGAAAAGTTATTCAAATGGTGAGTTTTCACTGAACGACCTGACCGTGGCGTGGCGGCGAAAAAGCGCCTTTCGCCAAAAAACAGGAAGTTGTTGTAACTTTGGCATACAATTTCCAATCTGCTCTAAATTTCTCATGAGTGATAAGGGTCCTGGCCTGATGACATCCACATGCAAATTTTGGCTTGCAGTCATAGCGCCACCTATTGGTAACAGGAAATCTCATGTTGTACACGTTGATGTCCTCTGCCTCAGAAATTAATCACATCTATCTCAAACTAGGTGAGAAAAGCCTTAAGACCTTGATGATGCTTCCTTTCGAAAATTGTGAGTTTTCATCGAATGGCGGCGCCGTGGTGGGATGGCGAATTTCGATGAGACGCCATGAACAAACAAACCGCTGTAACTCGACTCCAGATGGTCAGATCTTATCAAAATTAATAACATTTGATGAGTGTCCTGGCCTGAAGACATCTACAGTCTAATTTTCAATCATACTCATAGCGCCACCTGTTGGCAACAGGACATAACTGTCGTGATATTTTGGTGTACTACTCTTAGCAGGTTAACCAGATCCACCTCAAATTTGTTCACAACAATGGTAAGACCTTCATGATGCCAGACAACGAAGGTTTTGAATTTTCGTGAAATGCCGTTGCCGTGGCAACGTATTGTTCGCCATCAAAAAGGAAGTTGTTTTTGAGGTGCTAAGATTTCTTTAAAACAAACGAAACTTGGCACACTCATTAACGGTGCTAAAATATGTTAATAGATATGGTTTTTGTGCTTGTGTGTGGCAAGGGGGCTCAATAGCGCCCCCTACAAAACTTCAACAAAGCAGCCCTCGCGGTACGTTTGACCTAGATGTTCGAGATTTGGTAGGCACATGTATCACCCGTAGACTTAAAAAAAAGTCTCTTGGTGCCATGCTCTAAACCCAACAGGAAGTCGGTCATCTTGATTTTTGTGTGAATTTTTCGTATATTTTTGGCTATTTCCAGGCTTTGTACTTTAACGAACTGCTCCTAGAGACTTAACCCGATCAACTTCAGATTTGGTCAGTACAATCTGAAGACCTTTGTGATGAAAAGTTATTCAAATCGTGAGGTTTTTTGAAACGACGTTGACGTGGCGTGGCGGAGAATTTGCATGACTCGCCATTGAAAGACAAAATGTTGTAACTCGACTGTACTTTTTCCAATCTGCCCCAAACTTGAAATACCACATAGTAGTCCAGATCTGAGGACATCTACATGGCAATATTGAATCATAGTCATAGCGCCACCTACTGGCAACAGGAATTCAGCGTTACGTGACAAACATCATCCGATTCACATGAAATTTACCATGTGTGATCGACGTCATTGTGCTCGTCAGTGTTCCGGTTTCATTGTGCCTGGCCGCGTCGGTTGGCGTCCCGCGCGTACCCCAGACGCGCGTAGAGGTGCTCGGGCCCGTTCATCGCTGCTTGCAGCTTTAA
Source organism: Sebastolobus alascanus (assembly GCA_916701645.2). NCBI lineage: Eukaryota > Metazoa > Chordata > Actinopteri > Perciformes > Sebastidae > Sebastolobus > Sebastolobus alascanus. The sequence goes on along the minus strand of CAKAOJ020000833.1, from coordinate 3,081 downwards.
TTAGGGCCCGAGCACCGACGAAGTCGGGTCCGAGGACCCTATTGAAACTGTAAGGATTATTCTTTTTCTTTTTCTCTCAAATGAATCGCCTTTTTGAGGACTTTGCCATGCTCAAAAAGTTGTTAAACTTGGCACACATATCAGAGGCGGTGAAAAATTTAATATTTTAAGAGACTTGGGCTCGGCTGTTGCAAAATGGCTCGCTAGCGCCCCCTAGAAAAATGAAAAAACTGATATCCGTTCTCCGATTTCACCTACAAGTATGAAATTTGGCAGACAGATGTATCATGTGGAGACGCACAAAAAAGCCTCTTGGAGGTATGCCCAAAATTCAACAGGAAGTCAGGCATATTGGATTTAATATGCGATTTTCGCCCATTTTTTGCGTTTTATAGGCCGTGTACTTTAACGAACTCCTCCTGCAGATTACATCAGATCGACTTGAAATTTGGTCAGGAACATCTTAAGACCTTAAGGATGAAAAGTTATTCAAATTGTGAGTTTTCACTGAACGATCTGACCGTGGCGTGGCGGCGAAAAAGCGCCTTTCGCCAAAAAACAGGAAGTTGTTGTAACTTTGGCATACATTTTCCAATCTGCTCTAAATTTCACATGTATGATAAGGGTCCTGGCTTGATGACCTCCACATGCAAATTTTGGCTCTCAGTCATAGCGCCCCCTAGTGGTAACAGGAAATGTCATGTTGTACACGTTGATGTACTCTGCCTCAGAAATTAATCACATCTATCTCAAATTAGGTGAGAAAAGCCTTAAGACCTTGATGATGCTTCCTTTCGAAAATTGTGAGTTTTCATCGAATGGCGGCGGCGTGGTGGTATGGCGAATTTCGATGAGTCGCCATGAACAAACAAACCGCTCTAACTCGACTCCAGATGGTCAGATCTTATCCAAATTAATAACATTTGATGAGCGTCCTGGCTTGAAGATATCTACAGTCTAATTTTCAATCATACTCATAGCGCCACCTGGTGGCAGCAGGACGTAACTGTCGCAATATTTTGGTGTACTACTCTTAGCAGGTTAACCAGATCAACCTCAAATTTGGTCACAATAATGGTAAGACCTTCATGATACCAGACAGCGAAGGTTTTGAATTTTCGTGAAATGCCGTTGCCGTGGCGACGTATTCTTCGCCATGAAACAGGAAGTTGTTTTTGAGGTGCTAGGATTTCTTAAAAACAAACGAAACTTGACACTCTCATTAACGGTGCTAAAATATGTCAACAGATAAGGTTTTTGTGCTTGTGAGTGGCAAGGGGGCTCAATAGTGCCCCCTACAAAATTTTAAAAAAGCAGCCCTCGTGGTACGTTTGACCTAGATGTTCGAGATTTGGTAAGCACATGTATCTTCTGTAGACTTAAAAAAAAGTCTCTTGGTGCCATGCTCTAAACCCAACAGGAAGTCGGCCATCTTGATTTTAGTGTGATTTTTTTCGTATATTTTTGGCCATTTCCAGGCTTTGTACTTTAACGAACTGTTCCTAGAGACTTAACCCGATCAACTTCAGATTCGGTCAGTACAATCTGAAGACCTTTGTGATGAAAAGTTATTCAAATCGTGAGGTTTTTTGAAACGACGTTGACTTGGCGTGGCGGAGAATTTGCATGACTCGCCATTGAAAGACAAAATATTGTAACTCGACTGTACTTTTTCCAATCTGCCCCAAACTTGAAATACCACATAGTAGTCCAGATCTGAGGACATCTACATGGCAATATTGACTCATAGTCATAGCGCCACCTACTGGCAACAGGAAGTCAGCGTTACGTGACAAACATCATCCGATTCACATGAAATTTACCATGTGTGATCTACGTCATTGTGCTCGTCAGAGTTCCGGTTTCATTGTGCCTGGCCTCGTCGGTTGGCGTCCCGCGCGTACCCCAGACGCGCGTAGAGGTGCTCGGGCCCGTTCATCGCTGCTTGCAGCTTTAATTATTATTATTCTTTTTATTTTTCACAAAAATGAATCGCCTTTTTGAGGCCCTTGCCATGCTGGAAAAGTTGTTAAACTTGGCACACTTATCAGAAGCGGTGAAAAATTTGATATTTTAAGGGTCTCAGATTCGGATTTTGCAAAATGGCTCTCTAGCGCCCCCTAGAAAATTGGAAAACTTGATATCGGTTCTCCGGTTTTACCTACAAGTATGAAATTTGGCAGACAGATGTATCATGTGGAGACGCACAAAAAAGCCTCCGGTAGGTATGCCCAAAATTCAACAGGAAGTCAGCCATTTTGAATATAATATGCGATTTTCGCCCATTTTTAGCGTTTTATAGGTCGCGTACTTTAACGAACTCCTCCTACAAATTTAATCCGATCGACTTGATATTTGGTCAGGACCATCTTAAGACCTTAAGGATGAAAAGTTATCAAAATGGTGAGTTTTCACTGAACGACCTGACCGTGGCGTGGCGGCCATTTTGGGCTACTCGCCATGAAACAGGAAGTTGTTGTAACTACACTGTACATAATCCGATCTGCCCCAAATTTGTCAGGCATGATGAGGGTCCAGTCCTGAAGAAATATACATGTCCATATTGACTCATGGCCCCGCCCCAATACGTTAGCCCCGCCCCCTTTCATAAGTCATGAACCGATTGTCGTAGAGTCTTGTGGGAGGTGTCATATCACTCAGCAGAGAGTGCCTGATAAGTTGGTGAAGGTTAACCCCGCCCCCTACACATAAGCCCCGCCCCCTTGACTAACTAATGAAGCGTTTGTCGTAGGCTCTTGTGAGAGGTGTCATATCACTCAGCAGAGAGTGCCTGATTAGTTGGTGAAGGTTAACCCCGCCCCCTACACATAAGCCCCGCCCCCTTGACTAACTAATGAAGCGTTTGTCGTAGACACTTGTTGGAGGTGTCATATCACTCAGCAGAGAGTGCCTGATAAGTTGGTGAAGGTTAACCCCGCCCCCTACACATTAGCCCCGCCCCTTTTCATAACACCGTTTGTCGTAGAGTCTTGTGGCTGAAGTCGTTGCGCTCGTCAGATTTCTGGTTTCATTGTGCCCGGCCGCGTCAGTTTGCGTCCCGCCAGTACCCCCGACGCGCGG
>CAKAOJ020000832.1:2500-29251 GCA_916701645.2 Sebastolobus alascanus | reverse complement strand
TTAAAAAAAATTGCTTTTATAAATTTTTAAAAAATTTTCATTTCCTCCTCTCCAAAGAGGGCCTCTTATACTACAACAGTTCAAACTTTGGAAGATGAGCACGTGATTAAATGTTCCTTTCAATTAGTAATTATTAGGAAATTAGGGATTTGTAAAGCATGTAAAGTCCCACAAAAAGGTTCTGGCTAAAGAATTCATCAACCATCAGATCAGATCATCAGCGACCTTTTTGAAACATTTTGCCAAACAGACAAAAAAAATGGATCACAATCCGCACGCCGCTGGCAAAAGGTCTCTCCCGGCTTCTGAAGTCAAGCGGGTCCACGTCGTATTTCCACATTTCAGTTATCAGTTTCTTTGTTCCAATTAAACGTTGCTCTCAAACGTCTTCTAGAATAGAATAGAATAGAAAGCTTTATTGTCATCGTATTAAATACAACGAGATTCACAGTTGCCACTCCTGGTCAGTGCTTTAAAACAAATACTTGACAAGACAAGGCAGGTAAAACATATAACAGATAAAACACACATAGCTATGAAGCAAATAAAAACAGGAATAAAACAGGTGAGGTAGAGTAATAAATAAATAAATATAAACAGAGGTATTGCACTTGGGAAATAGAATAGGTGAAGTAGATGCTATTTCACATTCAGTTGTATTAATATTTCACAGATTTTAATGTTTGTTCAGTGACCGTATGGCCCAGGGAAGAAACTGTTTGCAAGTCTGGATGTGCGGGCTTTCATTGACCTGTAGCGCCTGCCAGAGGGCAGCAGGTCAAACAGGTGATGAGCTGGGTGGGAGGAGTCCCTGAGAATAGTTCTGGACCTACTGAGGCAGCGGGAGCTGGAGATCTCTTCCAGAGAGGGCAGAGGGCAGCCAATAATCCTCTGGGCTGTGTCTATGACCCTCTGCAGAGCCCTCCTGTCTGCAGCCGAGCTCCCAGTGTACCACACCGTGATGCAGTACGTGAGTACGCTCTCGATCGCAGAGCGATACAAGGACTCCAGCAGCTTCTGTTCCAGTTTGTCCTTCCTGAGAATTCTCAGGAAGTGCAGTCGCTGCTGGGCCTTCTTTTTCACCGCCAAGGTGTTTGTGGACCAGGAGAGCTCCTCGGAGATGTGCACTCCCAGGAATTTAAAAGATGACAACCTCTCCACACAGTTCCCGTTGATGTGGAGAGGGGCGTGGGCTGCGCTGTTCCTCCTGAAGTCCACCATTATCTCCTTTGTTTTTGTGGTGTTCAGCAGCAGGTTAGCTGAACACCACACAGTCAGTTGCTGGACCTCGTCTCTGTAGGCCGTATCATCCCCCCCTGAGATGAGCCCAACTACAGTGGTGTCGTCCGCGAATTTGATGATGGTGTTGGAGGAGAGGGAGGGGGTGCAGTCATATGTGTAAAGTGCATACAGTAGTGGACTCAGCACGCAGCCTTGAGGAGAGCCAGTGCTGAGTGTGAGAGAGGAGGAGAGATGGGGGCCAAGTTTCACAGATTGTGGTCTGTTGGTGAGGAAATCCTTTATCAAGGCGCAGGTGGAGGGGGGGAAGTGTAAGTCCAGGAGTTTATTGATGAGGATGTCAGGGATGATGGTATTAAAAGCTGAGCTGTAGTCTATGAAGAGCAGTCTTGCATAGTTACCAGGGTGTTCCAGGTGGCTCAGCGTGGATGGAGGGCGATGGCGATGGCGTCCTCGGTGAAGCAGTTTGCTCTGTAGGCAAACTGGTGAGGGTCAAGTGATGAGGGGAGGCAGGCCTTGATGTGCTGTGAAACCAGCCTCTCGAAGCACTTCATCACCACCGACGTGAGAGCTATGGGCCTGAAGTTATTCAGACTGCTGTTGGCTGATGTTTTTGGGACCGGGATGATGGTGGCTGATTTCATGCAGGATGGAATGGTGGCTTGGGTCAGGGAGAGGTTGAAGATCTTGGTGAGGATCTCTGAGAGCTGGTCCGCACACGCCCTGAGTACTTTCCCTGGTACTCCGTCCGGTCCAGCCGCCTTCCTCGGGTTCACTGACCTGAGTGCACCTCTCACTTGATGTTGCTGGAGAGTTATTGAGGTACTGGTGTAGGCTGGGGGGGGCGCCGTTGGTCTGCTCGCCTCAAAACGAGCAAAGAAACTGTTTAGCTCCTCTGCTAATGAAGCATCAGCGTTGACAGCTGTGGTGTTGCTGCCCCTGTAGTTGGTGATGTGCTGGATTCCCTGCCACACCTGCCGTGGATTATTGTCAGCGAGATGTCCTTCTATTTTCCTCTTATACGTCTCCTTGGCTGCTTTGATGCCTCTCCTCAGGTTTGCTCTGGCAGTGCTGTACTGTGCTCTGTCCCCCGACCTGAAGGCGGTGTTGCGGTCTCTGATGAGGAGCCAGACCTCACTCGTCATCCAGGGTTTCTGGTTTGGGAAAACCCGGGTGCGTTTTTTGACAGTGACATTTCCAGCACAGTACGTGATGTAGGAGAGTACAGTCTGTGTGTACTCTTCCAAGTCCTGGTTCTCAAATAGGCTCCACTCAGTGCTCATAAAGCAGTGCTGTAGCTGAGAGAGGGCATCCTCAGGCCAAGTGTTGATGTGCCGAGTGATGGGCTTGGATTGCCTCCTGAGGGGGGTGTAGGCTGGTATGAGGTGCAGTGAGAGGTGGTCTGACTGGCCTCCTGAGGGGGGGGGGGGGGGGGTGGAGGTTGGTCTGACTGGACAATGTGTGGTTGAGGCACTGCTCTGTATGCAAGCTTTATATTACAGTAAACATGGTCTAGAGTGTTCTTCTCCCTGGTGGCACATTTCACATATTGTGTGAATTTAGGAAGAACAGACTTTAAGTTTGCTTGATTCCCAGCTACTATATGAACCCCGTCAGGATGAGCCCGCTGCTGTTTGCTTATGGCACTGTGGAGGTGGCTGAGGGCTAAGCTAACGTTAGCATCTGGGGGGATGTAAACAGCCGTGACAGTTACTGCCGTTAGCTCTCTTGGTTGATAGAAAGGACGGCAGATGACCGTCAGAGCCTCTAGATGTGGGGAACAGTAACTGTCGATAGCTTGGCTCTGTGAGCACCAGTCATTGTTCACATAGATGCACAGTCCTCCTCCTTTGCTCTTACCAGAATCACTGTTGCGGTCGTGGCGGTGGGTAGTGCGTCCTGCTAGCTGCACGGCCGCGTCGGGGATCGCTGGATGAAGCCAGGTTTCGGTCATAATCATCAAACAACAGTTGCGAACGAAGTTGTTTGTTGCTATCCGCAGCTCCATGTCGTCCATTTTGTGTGCGATGGATCGGACGTTGGCCAGAAAGAGACACGGGAGCGGGGGTCTGTGTGGCCGCTTCCTTAGCCTGGTTAGCAGGCCGGCTCGGCATCCACGCTTTTGTTTCCTCTCCCTGCGCCGCCTTCGCCGCTTGTGGGAGCCGACAACAATCCACGGAGATCCCTGGGTTCTTGATATGCCGTCCGGTATATTGTGCATCTGTTGGAAGTAGTTTGTGACTGGGAAACTACTTTGTAGACCAATGTTGATCAGGTCCAGCCGACTACACACAAGCTTTGCTTGGCAGAGCTCGTCTGTAGAACACAGAAAACGCAACAATATACATACAAAAAAGCACCAAACGAGAGCCGCCATCTTGGATCAAACAATTGGGAGAAAGGTAGGAAGGAGGGAGGAGGAGTAGCAGTAGTAGTAATAGTTAAAACCAACCATATTCTTTAAATGAAGCATTATTTTGATAAACAAATAAGTAAGTTGCAAATATTCAACTAGAGATTGTCAAGTGTGAGTGTATTGTAACAGCACACTTGAGGTGTCTACCCTAACTAGCCTAATGTTCCAGTATGTGACATCATTAAAGGATGATGACATCACAATTCATGAAAGAATATATATGAACATTCTAAATAAACTTTCCAGAATGTGACATCTTTAAAGTATGATGATATCACAGTATTACATGAAAGAATATGAGTGAACATTCGAAATGGCATATTGACAACTAAATTTAAAAATGTATTTAAAATTCTCCATCCAGTCTTAAAGATGTTTTTCAAAGGTAGAAATTTGGAAATAAGTTCAGTTTCATTACAATTTTATGAGATTTTTTTTTTGTTTTAAAAGTTAAAAAAATAAATAAATACAGATTAAAACCAACCATATTCTTTAAATGAAGCATTATTTTGAAAAACAAATAAGTAAGTTGCAAATATTCAACTGAGTATAGATTGTCAAGTGTGAGTGTATTGTAACAGCACACTTGAGGTGTCTAGCCTAACGTTCCAGTATGTGACATCATTAAAGGATGATGACATCACAATTCATGAAAGAATATATATGAACATTCTAAATAAACTTTCCAGAATGTGACATCATTAAAGTATGATGATATCACTGTATTACATGAAAGAATATGAGTGAACATTCGAAATGGCATATTGACAACTAAATTTAAAAATGTATTTAAAATTCTTCATCCAGTAGTAAAGATGTTTTTCGAAGGTAGAAATTTGGAAATCAGTTCAGTTTCATAAATATTTTATGAGATTTTTTTTTTTTTTTTTTTTTTTAAAGTGAAAGAATGAATAAATATAGATAAAAACCAAACATATTCTTTAAATGAAGCATTATTTTGAAAAACAAATAAGTAATTTGCAATTATTCAACTGAGTGGAGATTGTCAAGTGTGAGTGTATTGTAACAGCACACTTCAGGTGTCTACCCTAACTAGCCTAACGTTCCAGTATGTGACATCATTAAAGGATGATGACATCACAATACATGAAAGAATATGTTTGAAGATTCTAAATTAACTTTCCAGAATGTGACATCATTGAAGGATGATGACATCACAATACATGAAAGAATATGTTTGAAGATTCTAAATAAACTTTCCGAAATGTGACATCGTTGAAGGATGATGACATCACTGTATTACATGAAAGAATATGAGTGAACATTCGAAATGGCATATTGACAACTAAATTTAAAAACGTTTTTAAAATTCTTCATCCAGTAGTAAAGATGTTTTTCATAGGTAGAAATTTGGAACTCAGTTCGGTTTTATTACAATTTTATGAGATTTTTTATTTTTTTTAAAAGTTAAAGAATAAATAAATACAGATTAAAACCAACCATATTCTTTAAATGAAGCATTATTTTGAAAAACAAATAAGTAAGTTGCAAATATTCAACTGAGTATAGATTGTCAAGTGTGAGTGTATTGTAACAGCACACTTGAGGTGTCTACCCTAACTAGCCTAACGTTCCAGTATGTGACATCATTAAAGGATGATGACATCACAATTCATGAAAGAATATATATGAACATTCTAAATAAACTTTCCAGAATGTGACATCATTAAAGTATGATGATATCACTGTATTACATGAAAGAATATGAGTGAACATTCGAAATGGCATATTGACAACTAAATTTAAAAATGTATTTAAAATTCTTCATCCAGTAGTAAAGATGTTTTTCGAAGGTAGAAATTTGGAAATCAGTTCAGTTTCATAAATATTTTATGAGATTTTTTTTTTTTTTTTTTTTTTTAAAGTGAAAGAATGAATAAATATAGATAAAAACCAAACATATTCTTTAAATGAAGCATTATTTTGAAAAACAAATAAGTAATTTGCAATTATTCAACTGAGTGGAGATTGTCAAGTGTGAGTGTATTGTAACAGCACACTTGAGGTGTCTACCCTAACTAGCCTAACGTTCCAGTATGTGACATCATTAAAGGATGATGACATCACAATACATGAAAGAATATGTTTGAAGATTCTAAATTAACTTTCCAGAATGTGACATCATTGAAGGATGATGACATCACAATACATGAAAGAATATGTTTGAAGATTCTAAATAAACTTTCCGAAATGTGACATCGTTGAAGGATGATGACATCACTGTATTACATGAAAGAATATGAGTGAACATTCGAAATGGCATATTGACAACTAAATATAAAAATGTATTTAAAATTCTTCATCCAGTAGTAAAGATGTTTTTCAAAGGTAGAAATTTGGAAATCAGTTCAGTTTCATTACAATTTTAGGACATTTTTTATTTTTTTTTAAAAGTTAAAAAATAAATAAATACAGATTAAAACCAACCATATTCGTTAAATGAAGCATTATTTTAAAAAACAAATAAGTAAGTTGCAAATATTCAACTGAGTAGAGATTGTCAAGTGTGAGTGTATTGTAACAGCACACTTGAGGTGTCTACCCTTGTAGGAGCTAAGTCTACTACTTTTGCTACTGGACTGACGCGCTTTCGCTGTTGTCGCTACCTTTAGCTGCGTGTCGTGCTGAACAAAACTGATCTTCAGGCCGCTCTTTGCTTTCGGAATAAAAGTCCATTTATTTGTGTCCATTGACCAGTGCCATAAAGAAAAAAGTCCGGTTTCCACAGCAACAAGCAAAACAACACAACACACCAAACAATTGTCAGCGTAACTGTGGTCAAAAACCCTTTGCCCATCCGGGCTAAACCCCTGACGCCAACGAAACACCTCCTACATATATACCAGTGGCTGGGTCAGACAATTAACACAGCGCCAACCAGTGATCCTAATAGTGAATTCCGCCACAACCTCTGTATGTGTCAGCATCATTTTTTGGCTCCTACATACCGGCCCCTAATTGTTATGGCAGGCAGACATAACAAGTCAAACAAAATACACAAAAAAGAGGAGCCAAATGTTACTATACACCGAGTTATGAACTTAAACTCCATGTAACAAACAGAGTTTTGTCACTGGCCTTTCAATTATGTTGGCTTTGGTCTGAAGTCTGACAGAACGCACAAGCCCCTGTTTGTCTTGAAAAACCTCCAGCACTCTGCCGAGTGGCCAGGAGCCACGGGGAGCAGAAGAATTCATGATGACCACGATATCTCCAGCAACCAGACTCCTTTTCTTCTGGTTCCACTTTTGCCTCTCTTGGAGCAAAGGCAGGTACTCCCGTATCCATCTCTTCCAGAAAAGATCTGAGAGGTACTGCACTTGTCTCCATCGTCTTCTCACATACTGATCATGAGGCTCAAACATTCCAGGTGGCAAGGCTTGTTTACCCTTCAGAAGAAGTAGATGGTTAGGTGTGAGAGGCTCGAGATCATTTGGATCATCTGAGAGTTTGGTAATCAGGCGATCATGCAAGATGGCCTCCACTTCGCAGAACACTATGTGCAGTCCATCATCATCCAAGCTCTGCTGACGTAGGACAGAACTGAGAATCCATCTCACCAGACGGATCATCCGTTCCCACACATCGCCATGGTGTGAACCTGCTGGCGGATTCAAACTCCAACGAATGCCAACCTGTGACAGAGCTCCTTGAATCCTGTCCTGATTCAAAGCAGCAAGGGCCTCCTTCAGTTCTCTTTCTGCCCCAACGAAGTTGGTACCATTGTCAGACCTCAGTTGCTCCACTTGTCCTCTCCTGCTGATAAAACGTCGCAAAGCATTGATGCATGCATCCGTTTCCAGTGAGACTGCTACCTCCAGATGGATGGCCCTGCTTGCCGTACAGGTGAATATAACTCCATATCGCTTACAGGTTGATCTTCCCCTCCTTACTTCAACTGGTCCAAAGTAATCTACTCCTGTGTTGGTAAACGGTGGTAGATCAGGAAGGATCCTCTCCCTTGGAAGATCTGCCATCTTTTGTTCCACTGCTCTTCCATTGAGGCGTCTACAAAAACCGCATTCAGCAATGACCTTTCTGACAGCTGAATCTGCGTTAGTGATCCAAAATCTCCTCCTCACTGTAGACAGTGTGAGCCCGTCCACCATGGCCCAAATTCTGATGTACATGCTTGAGAATGAGCATCGAAACATGCTGATCTTTAGAGAGGATAAGCGGATGTTTGGCTTCCTCAGGCATTGCTCCTCTGCTCAATCTTCCTCCAACTCTCAAAAGTCCATCCTGCAGAACAGGGTCCAGTCTATGTATGGAGCTCTGCCGGCTCACTATAGCCTTCCCAGAGAACAGAGCAGAAATTTCCTCACCAAATCTCTGTCGCTGGCAATAGCGGATGACGGCAAGCTCTGCTCCCAACAGATCATCCAACGTCAAGATGAAGCTCCTGGACGCCACTGCAGCCCTTCGTCCTTTAGCCGGCCACGAATTGTCCTGACTGGTTTCCTCTGAATGGTTAGCCTCAGAAGCTTCCAGCTGCTTTCGTAGGCGAATCCTTGCCATCAACACAGCTTTTAACCTGAGGAACCAGGCAACTGCTGTTTTGAGCCCTCTCCAGTCAGAAAAGTAGCCAATGAGCTGGTCAGTAGGACTAGACACATCACACACACCGACAACATTTGCTGTCACCTCTTTTCTGACCTCCTGGTCATTAGAGTCCACAGATATGTCCAACACAGTTTTAGGCCAGTCCTCCTCATGCTTCCAGAGAAACGCAGGACCTTCAATCCACCTGCTGTTCTTCAGAAAGTTCGAGACCTTCATGCCTCTTGACGCATCATCAGCTGGATTGTCCTTTGAACCGACATGTCTCCACTGTGAGGGTTCAGATGTTTCTCTGATGGTCGAGATTCTGTTGGCCACAAAGGTGTGAAAGCGCCTGTCCTCATTGCTTACATACTTCAACACTGAAGTGCTGTCGGTCCAAAATACTGAATCCTCCAGCTGCAAAGCCAGCTCTGCCTTCAGCATTGAGTCCACTCTGACAGCAAGAACAGCTGCTGTCAACTCAAGACGGGGAATGGTTACAGCCTTCAGTGGTGTCACTCTGGCTTTACCGAGCAGGAAGGTGACCTGGATGTTGTTTTCCTTATTTAACATCCTGATGTATGTGACAGTTCCAGATCCACCTTCGCTGGCATCGGCAAAATGGTGTAGTTGGGCATGTCTGACCTCTCCAAAGTCTACTGGCTTGATGCATCTGTCCACCTTGAATGCAGCCAGCAGATCCAAGTCTTCCGACCACCTTTTCCACTGATGTAACATGTCCTGCGGGAGCTCATCATCCCAACCACAACCTCTTCTGCAAAGCTCTTGCTGCATCATCTTGGCAAGCAAAGAGACTGGTGCAAGGAACCCCAGAGGATCGTAAACGGAGCTGGTAATTGACAACATGCCACGTCTGGTGAGAGACTGTTGTTTTAACTCCATCTTGAATCTGAAAGCGTCGGTCTCCACGCACCACTGTAGACCCAAAGCTCTTTCCACAGGCAGTTTGTCTCGATCCAGATCTAACTCCTTTAGGTCCTTGGCCCGTCGATCCTCTGTGATGGTTTGCAAGACAACCCTACTGTTGTTGATCCACTTCTCCAAGATAAAGCCCCCATTCTGACACAGAGCAGCAAGATCTTTTACCATCTGGATGGCTTCTCCTTCAATGGCTGCGCTCTTCAAACAGTCATCCACATAGAAATTCTGTTTGACAGATTGGAGCACTTCCCCCGAAAACTCTGACTGATTATCATCCGCAGTTTTCCTCAGTGCGTAGCTTGCACAACTTGGAGATCAAACAGCGCCGAACAGATGTACAGTCATTCTATATTGTGCAGGGTCCTTAGTGATGTCTCCATCTGGCCACCAGAGAAAGCGGAGAAAATCCCTGTCCTCCTCAGCAACCTTCACCTGGTGGAACATGGCTTGAATGTCACCCATGAATGCCACAGGTTCCTGTCTGAAGCGAGTAAGAACTCCAAGCAGCGAGCTGGTTAGGTTAGGCCCTTGTAAGAGTTCGCTGTTCAGTGACACTCCCTGAAATGTGGCCCCACAGTCAAACACCACTCGAAGGGATCCTTTCCTTGGATGGTGGACGCCATGGTTAGGGATGTACCATACCTTCCCATTTTCACGTTGCAGTTGTTGTTGAGGTACTAGCTCTGCATAGGTTTTATTAATAAGCTCAGTCATGTACTCTGCATACTCCTGGTGCAAGCGTTTGTTGTTGAGGAACCTTTTCCTCAAACCCTGGATCCTTTGCTTTGCCACTACGAAGTAGTTAGGTAGATAGACTTCCTTGCTCTTGAAGGGCAATTTCAAACAATACTTCCCTTCCTGAAGTACCGTGGATTGCTCCACAGTTTCCAGAAACTTGAGGTCTTCTCTGGACATTTCCTTTTCCTCCCCACTCCTTTCATTGAATTCATGGTTGTACTGCTTGGTTAGCATTTCTTCCAGTTTGCACACAGAGATCCTGTTCACATTAGCGGAGGGAAGCCCTGCCTCCAAAGTGCCACTATTTCCTATTAGCGGACCATTAACAACCCATCCCAGCACAGTCCTAATGGCATACGGGCCATTACGCAGCTGTTGATGACCTCCCAAGGCTCCAATATCTTGGGAGCATTTGTTCCAATCAACAGGTCACCATTTGCCTTGATGCTTGGGATGTGCACTTTTGACAAGTAAGGCCATTTAGCCAGGTACTCATGTGTCACCATGCTATCGGTGGTGACTGGCATTTTCTTCTGTGTGAAAACCTCTGGTAGAATATAGAAGTCATCGCCATCCAGATCAGAAACCTCCAAACCAGTCAAGGAGTAGGCTGGAACAACTGTTTCCTGCCCCATTGTGCGCAACAAGAAGCTGGTACTTGTCCACAAACCTTGCATGTCATGCGCCTCTCGCAATCCCTGCTCATGCGACCATCACCTAAGCATGCAAAGCAAACTCACTTTTCCCTCAAGAAGTGAATTTTTTCCTTATGCTTCTTTCCTTTGAACTGTTTGCACTCGTCCAATGAGTGACTACGAGCACAGCAGAGGCATTCAGCCTTTTCAGCCTTTTCTGGATCTGATGTTAGTTCCTTAGCCCCCTCAGGCCAGTCCTTAGATGTTACTGTGGTGGCGACAATGTTTCCCTTCACCTTGTTCCCAGACTGTGGATTAAACCTGGTGAGAGGCTTCATCCCAGTAACGCCATATGATGGATCCTGTATGTTGCCAAACAGAGGGTTAGAAAGAATCCTAACACGACGCTCCATGAATGTGACCAGATCGATGAAGTAAGCTCTATAATTGCTTTTCTCCATTATGTCATGAGCTACTGTCCTCCATTGTTCCCTCATTTTGAATGGTAACTTTGAACTAATGGCTCTCATGTTTGCAGGCATATCCAGTTCTTCCATGCACTGGAGTTCCCCCATCACATTGCAACAACCACGTAAGAACAAGGAGTAAGCTTGGAGTGCTTTCACGTCCTCGGATTTTATTGTTTGCCAGGCCAAAGCTTTTTCAATATAAGCAGTTGCGATTTTGTTCTGATTTCCAAAATGTTCCTGTAGAAGACCCTTCGCCATTGCATAGCCACGCTCAGGAGCCATATGTTGGCAGCTACGCACCAGTTCTTTTGGCTGTCCTCTGGTAAATTGTTCCAAGTAGTATAAACAATCTGCTTTTCCTGCCTTTTCCTCCACTCCTTGCTCAAAGGCTTTGATGAATGTCCTGTATTGAAGAGGATCCCCTTCAAATATGGGAATATCTCGTGGTGGCAGAGACAGTGAATGCTGCTGCTGAACCAAAGCAGCTGTTATTTCGTTTTGTCTGTGCATGATGGTAAGTATGTCCATAGGTGGATGTTGACTCACTGTATGCTGGTATGCAACCTGCCTTTCCTCCTCCTTTAACTGAGCAGTTGTTGGTTGGTACTGAAAATGCTGTGATGTTCCCAACAAATTGTTTTCCTGCTGATGTTCATTTGGTCTGTGTTGACGTTTTGAAGTAGCCTTTAGCCCATGCTGAGTTTCCTTTGGTCTCACATCCAATGACCTATTAGGCAGTAATGACCCTCTTGTCATATCATTTTGTTGTGTTGATTGCCATGATCCAGGCTTTTATTCCTTTGCCGAAGGATTCAAGACATTTGCAGATGCCATTTTCCTTTTTTCCCTTTCCAAATAGGAATTCATGCCATTTGAAGGTGCTTGAGAGGAACTTTCCAGATCAAAAGCCCTCAATACTGCTAGCTTAGCAGTGGATGCAGCTAGTTCAGCTTCCAAATCAAGCTGCTCTCTTTTCCTCTTCAGCTGCTGTTCCTGCTCATCCAAAGCCTGTCTTTCTTTTAAAGCTGCAACGCGAGCAATGAGTGCAGCTCGGTTAGCCTCCGCTTTTATTCTGGCAGAGGATGTGGTACTGGACTTACCACTGTTCACACTTTTGTGGCTTGAGTGTTTGCTACCAACATTAGAAACACTGTCACTTGGATTGATATCATCCTCCACATTACCATTTTCATGTGTGTCACCTTCAATGCATGAAACCACCTTTTTTGCCCAGCAATACACTCATTATTACCCAGCATTTTTGCATTAAACCATGTTACATGTTTGTCTTTTTCATCACATGGCAATAAACCCAACAGAGATTCATGCATATATTTTGCTTCATCACACACATTAATCAACTCTTCAAGAGCATTTTGTACCTGTTTTTTGTCACCCATTAACATCAAACTTTGCATTGATTTTCTTATGTTGGTTGCTTTATTTAGTTTAGTCTTTCTGCCCTCTTGCAACCTTTCCAGTTTATCGGCAAGCGCCTTTAAGGTGAGCTTAACTACCTGCTTTTCAGTTTGTGTTTCAACACCGCCAGTCTCACTACTGGGTTTATCGGTTTGAAACACCAGTCCCGGTAATACGGCCTGACGCCGCTTCGCGATTCTCCATGATAAACTGTCAGTCACGTAACAGTTAATGCAACAAACAGTCAGCGCAAAGTCCGTCGTTAAACCTCCTTCGCGTTGGGCGCCTTGCAGTACTGCGGTGATCCGATGCTCCACAGCCGGCTTTAGCATTAGCTCCGTAGCTCCTCCGTCCTATCGCCCATGGATGGCTGCAGACGTCCTCCAAACATTGCCGAAATCCACACCGACAGCTCTCCTCGTCCTCCCGCATCGCCTCCGTTGAGTTCCAAACGTCAGTTTCAACGAAGTTCCAACTGGAGCCGGGTTTTTGACTAATTGTAGGAGCTAAGTCTACTACTTTTGCTACTAAGGTGATTTAGCCCTGGACTGACGCGCTTTCGCTGTTGTCGCTACCTTTAGCTGCGTGTCGTGCTGAACAAAACTGATCTTCAGGCCGCTCTTTGCTTTCGGAATAACAGTCCATTTATTTGTGACAATTGACTGGTGCAATAAAGAAGATTGTCCGGTTTCCACAGCAACAAGCAAAACAACACAACACACAAAACAATTGTCAGCGTAACTGTGGTCAAAAACCCTTTGCCATTCTGGGCTAAACCCCTGACGCCAACAAAACACCTCCTACCTATATACCAGTGGCTGTGTCAGGCAATTAACACAGCGCCACCCAGTGTTCCTAACAGTGAATTACGCCACAACCTCTGTATGTGTCAGCATCATCTTTTGGCTCCTACGACCATAACTAGCCTGAGGTTCCAGTATGTGACATCATTAAAGGATGATGACATCACAATACATGAAAGAATATGTTTGAAGATTCTAAATAAACTTTCAAATCAACAAACATTCGAAATGTCATATTGACAACTAAATTTAAAAATGTATTTAAAATTCTTTATCCAGTAGTAAAGATGTTTTTTATAGGTAGAAATTTGGAACTCAGTTCCGTTTCATTACAATTTTATGAGATTTTTTTTTTAACGTTAATGAATAAATAAATACAGATTAAAAGCAACCATATACTTTAAATGAAGCATTTTTTTGAAAAACAAATAAGTAAGTTGCAAATATTCAACGGAGTAGAGATTGTCAAGTGTGAGTGTATTGTAACAGCACACTTGAGGTGTCTACCCTAACTAGCCTAACGTTCCAGTATGTGACATCATTAAAGGATGATGACATCACAATACATGAAAGAATATGTTTGAAGATTCTAAATAAATTTTCCAGAAGGTGACATCGTTGAAGGATGATGACATCACTGTATTACATGAAAGAATATGAGTGAACATTCAAAATGGCATATTGACAACTAAATTTAAAAATGTATTTAAAATTCTTCATCCAGTAGTAAAGATGTTTTTCAAAGGTAGAAATTTGGAACTCAGTTCGGTTTCATTACAATTTTATGAGATTTTTTTTTTTTTGTTTAAAGTTAAAAAATATATAAATACAGATCAAAACCAACCATATTCTTTAAATGAAGCATTATTTTGAAAAACAAATTAGTAATTTGCAAATATTCAACGGAGTAGAGATTGTCAAGTGTGAGTGTATTGTAACAGCACACTTGAGGTGTCTACCCTAACTAGCCTAACGTTCCAGTATGTGACATCATTAAAGGATGATGACATCACAATACATGAAAGAATATGTTTGAAGATTCTAAATAAACTTTCAAGAATGTGACATCATTGAAGGATGATGACATCAATGTATTACATGAAAGAATATGAGTGAACATTCGAAATGGCATACTGACAACTAAATTTAAAAATGTATTTAAAATTCTTCATCTAGTAGTAAAGATGTTTTTCAAAGGTAGAAATTTGGAACTCAGTTCGGTTTCATTAAAATTTTATTAGATTTTTTTTTTTTTTAAAAAGTTAAATAAATAAATACAGATTAAAACCAACCATATTCTTTACATGAAGCATTATTTTGAAAAACAAATAAGTAAGTTGCAAATATTCAACCGAGTAGAGATTGTCAAGTGTGAGTGTATTGTAACAGCACACTTGAGGTGTCTACCCTAACTAACCTAACGTTCCAGTATGTGACATCATTGAAAGATGATGACATCACAATTCATGAAAGAATATGTTTGAAGATTCTAAAACTTTCCAGAATGTGACATCATTAAAGGATGATGACATCACAATACATGAAAGAATATGTTTGAAGATTCTAAATAAACTTTCCAGAATGTGATATCATTGAAGGATGATGACATCACAATACATGAAAGAATATGTTTGAAGATTCTAAATAAACTTTCCAGAATGTGACATCATTGAAGGATGATGACATCACAATACATGAAAGAATATGAGTGAACATTCTAAATAAACTTTCCAGTATGTGACATCATTAAAGGATGATGACATCAATATTCATGAAAGAATATGTATGAACATTCTAAATAAACTTTCCAGAATGTGACATCATTAAAGGATGATGACATCACTGTATTACATGAAACAATATGAGTGAACATTCGAAATGGCATATTGACAACTAAATTTAAAGACGTTTTTAAAATAGTTCATCCAGTAGTAAAAATGTTTTTCATAGGTAGAAATTTGGAACTCAGTTCAGTTTCATTACAATTTTATGGGATTTTTTTTTTTTATTTAAAAAATAAATAAAAACAGATTAAAACTAACCATATTCTTTAAATGAAGCATTTTTTTGAAAAACAAATAAGTAATTTGCAAATATTCAACGGAGTAGAGATTGTCAAGTGTGAGTGTATTGTAACAGCACACTTGAGGTGTCTACCCTAACTAGCCTAACGTTCCAGTATGTGACATCATTAAAGGATGATGACATCACAATACATGAAAGAATATGTTTGAAGATTCTAAATAAACTTTCAAGAATGTGACATCATTTAAGGATGATGACATCACTGTAATACATGAAAGAATATGAGTGAACGTTCAAAATAAACTTTCCAGAATGTGACATCATTGAAGGATGATGACATCACTGTAAAACATGAAAGAATATGTTTGTAGATTCTAAATAAACTTTCAAGAATGTGACATCATTGAAGGATGATGACATCACTGTAATATATGAAAGAATATGTATGAACATTCTAAATAAACTTTCCAGAATGTGACATCATTGAAGGATGATGACATCACTGTATTACATGAAAGAATATGAGTGAACATTCGAAATGGCATACTGACAGCTAAATTTAAAAATGTATTTAAAATTCTTCATCTAGTAGTAAAGATGTTTTTCAAAGGTAGAAATTTGGAACTCAGTTCGGTTTCATTAAAATTTTATTAGATTTTTTTTTTTTTTTAAAAAGTTAAATAAATAAATTCAGATTAAAACCAATCATATTCTTTACATGAAGCATTATTTTGAAAAACAAATAAGTAATTTGCAAATATTCAACTGAGTAAAGATTGTCAAGTGTGAGTGTATTGTAACAGCACACTTGAGGTGTCTACCCTAACTAGCCTAACGTTCCAGTATGTGACATCATTGAAGGATGATGACATCACAATTCATGACAGAATATGTTTGAAGATTCTAAATAAACTTTCCAGAATGTGACATCATTAAAGGATGATGACATCACAATACATGAAAGAATATGTTTGAAGATTCTAAATAAACTTTCCAGAATGTGATATCATTGAAGGATGATGACATCACAATACATGAAAGAATATGTTTTAAGTTTCTAAATAAACTTTCCAGAATGTGACATCATTGAAGGATGATGACATCACTGTAATACATGAAAGAATATGTTTGAAGATTGTAAATAAACTTTCCAGAATGTGACATCATTGAAGGATGATGACATCACTGTATTACATGAAAGAATATGAGTGAACATTCGAAATGGCATATTGACAACTAAATTTAAAAATGTATTTAGCATTCTTCATCCAATAGTAAAGATGTTTTTCAAAGGTAGAAATTTGGAAATCAGTTCAGTTTCATTACAATTTTATGAGATTTTTTTTTTTTTTTAAGTTAAAAAATAAATAAATACAGATTAAAACCAACCATATTCTTTAAATGAAGCATTATTTTGAAAAACAAATAAGTAAGTTGCAAATATTAAACTGAGAAGAGATTGTCAAGTGTGAGTGTATTGTAACAGCACACTTGAGGTGTCTACCCTAACTAGCCTAACGTTCCAGAATGTGACATCATTGAAGGATGATGACATCACTGTAATACATGAAAGAATGTTTGAAGATTCTCAATAAACTTTCCAGAATGTGACATCATTGAAGGATGATGACATCACAAAACATGAAAGAATATGTTTGAAGATTTTCAATAAACTTTCCAGAATGTGACATCATTGAAGGATGATGACATCACAATACATGAAAGAATATGAGTGAACATTCGAAATGGCATATTGACAACTAAATTTAAAAACGTTTTTAAAATTCTTCATCCAGTAGTAAAGATGTTTTTCATAGGTAGAAATTTGGAACTCAGTTCGGTTTTATTACAATTTTATGAGATTTTTTATTTTTTTTAAAAGTTAAAGAATAAATAAATACAGATTAAAACCAACCATATTCTTTAAATGAAGCATTATTTTGAAAAACAAATAAGTAAGTTGCAAATATTCAACTGAGTAGAGATTGTCAAGTGTGAGTGTATTGTAACAGCACACTTGAGGTGTCTACCCTAACTAGCCTAACGTTCCAGAATGTGACATCATTAAAGGATGATGACATCACTGTAATACATGAAAGAATATGTTTGAAGATTCTAAATAAACTTTCCGGAATGTGACATCATTGAAGGATGATGACATCACTGTATTACATGAAAGAATATGAGTGAACATGCGAAATGGCATATTGACAACTAACTTTAAAAATGTATTTAAAATTCTTCATCCAGTAGTAAAGATGTTTTTCAAAGGTAGAAATTTGGAAATCAGTTCGGTTTCATTACAATTTTATGAGATTTTTTTTTTTTTTAAATTAAAAAATAAATAAATACAGATTATACTTGTGTTGTCTGTATCAAAAGCTAGACCTAGAAGCTCAGACTTTAGTAAACTTTTACATATTATTTAGCCCAAGACAACAAAGAAGCTGTCAGTATTCACGTTGTAATGTCTTTTAATAGCTCTAAGAGGGAAGTAACGTTACAGAGAAGACGTTGAACTCACAGCATCTCTCTCTCTCTCCCTGCTCGCTCGTCCACTATAACTCCGGTAATCCTACACAAGTTCATACAGTTTGACTGTTTGTTTTTCACATGAGCTCCTTCAGGACAGTCTGTGGAGTAAATCTACACACTCTCAACATATCTGTAACGCAGACAGACACACCAGAGCAGAAGGTTTGCATGTGAACAAAGCCTGTGGAGCCACTATGAAAGCTAGCGGCGTTAGCCGCGCAACATGCTAACGTTAACAGGCAAACAGTCTGCTAAATAAACAGAAACTAAAACAACAGAAACATGACAAACTTACAGCTTCCAGGTCTGAAGGTGGATCCAGGTTTGGCGGCGGGTCCAGGTCTGAAAGTGGGTCCAGGTCTGAAGGCGGGTCCAGGTTTGAAGGTGGGTCCAGGTTTTAAGGTGGGTCCAGGTCTGAAGGCGGGTCCAGGTCTGAAGGCGGGTCCAGGTTTGGCGGCGGGTCCAGGTTTGAAGTCGGGTCCAGGTTTGAAGGCGGGTTCAGGTCTGAAGGCGGGTCCAGGTCTGATGGTGGGTCCAGGTCTGAAGGTGGGTCCAGGTCTGAAGGTGGGTCTAGGTTTGAAGGTGGGTCCTGCTCTGAAGGTGGGTCCAGGTCTGAAGGTGGGTCCAGGTTTGAAGGTGGGTCCAGGTTTGAAGGTGGGTCCAGGTCTGAAGGTGGGTCCAGGTTTGAAGGTGGTTCCAGGTCTGAAGGTGGGTCCAGGTTTGAAGGTGGGTCCAGGTCTGAAGGTGGGTCCAGGTTTGAAGGTGGTTCCAGGTCTGAAGGTGGGTCCAGGTTTGAAGGTGGGTCCAGGTTTGAAGGTGGGTCCAGGTCTGAAGGTGGGTCCAGGTTTGAAGGTGGGTCCAGGTTTTAAGGTGGGTCCAGGTTTGAAAGTGGGTCCAGGTTTTAAGGTGGGTGCAGGTTTGAAAGTGGGTCCAGGTTTTAAGGTGGGTTCAGGTCTGAAGGTGGGTCCAGGTTTTAAGGTGGGTCCAGGTTTGAAGGAGGGTCCAGGTTTGAAGGTGGGTCCAGGTCTGAAGGTGTGTCCAGGTCTGAAGGTGGGTCCAGGTCTGAAGGTGGGTCCAGGTCTGAAGGTGGGTCCAGGTTTGAAGATGGGTCCAGGTCTGAAGGTGGGTCCAGGTCTGAAGGTGGGTCCAGGTCTGAAGGTGGGTCCAGGTTTTAAGGTGGGTCCAGGTCTGATGGTGGGTCCAGGTCTGAAGGTGGGTCCAGGTTTGAAGGTGGGTCCAGGTCTGAAGGTGGGTCCAGGTCTGAAGGTGGGTCCAGGTTTGAAGATGGGTCCAGGTCTGAAGGTGGGTCCAGGTCTGAAGGTGGGTCCAGGTCTGAAGGTGGGTCCAGGTTTGAAGATGGGTCCAGGTCTGAAGGTGGGTCCAGGTCTGAAGGTGGGTCCAGGTTTGAAGGTGGGTCCAGGTCTGAAGGTGGGTCCCAGACAGCCGGTACGGTTCCATCCTGAGCTTCAGTTTGCAGTGAATCCTGTAGTCTACTGACCGTGTGTTTTACTGTTGCTGTGAGGACATTTCAGTCAGAAATCCCCTAAAACAGCTAAAGATGTAGTGAATCCACTGGGTCTTCACGTCCTCAGATGATCGGAGGACATGAAGACTTTTCTGCTGGTTCTTGCAGACTAACAGAAGTAGTAGCATGCTTTGCTCGTCCTGTTAGCAGGTCCGTGATTATACCGAGGAAAACAATGGCGGACAGCGAGAAATTCAGCGAGCAGCTCAGTGGGCGGGCTCACCTAGCTGGAGGCCGTTCTCCGTAGTTCTACCGTAACCCTTATATGGCATGGCAAGAATCACCGACGTCACTGATTCCAGGAAGTACGACTCAGCGCCACTTCTGACACATTTTCCGAGAGATGGAGCAGGAGAAAAAGAGAGAGGATGGTCTTTTATGATACTTCGGTGGTCTGTAGACACACTGGGGAAAGATATTGATGTTTAAAAGACATGGAAAAGTGCATTTTGCATAATAGGTGACCTTTAAGGATGACAAGTTATTCAAATCCTGAGTTTTCATCGAACAACCTTTTCCGTGGCGTGGCGGCCATTTTAGGCCATTCGCCATGAAACAGGAAGTTGTTGTAACTCCACTGTACATGGTCCAATCTGCCCCAAATTTCTCAGACATGATAAGGGTCCAGGCCTGACGAAATTAACATGTCAATATTGAGTCACACTCATAGCGCCCCCTACTGGCAACAGGAAATTATATGTTTTATATGTTGATGTACTCCTCCGAGCAGGTTGACCAGATGCACCTCAAATGTGGTCAGAAAAGCCTCAAAACCTCGATGACACTACACACACATATTTCGCATCATATGTTCATCAGAGAGTCCTTGTTCCTCTCCTAAAAAATCTCAGCGATAAAATTCACGGTTTTTGTCAGAAAAGTACTTTGATGACATGTATGTCTCTGGTTAACTCCTATTATAAGCTGTCTGACTGAGTGTACTTAGCAGTGGCCATCACCTTTGATTGCTGCTAGACAGACAGGTGATTCACATTAGCCAATCAGGGCAGGCTGACTAACACACACACACACACACACACACACACACACACTGTATTTACTGTGTAACGGACATTTCAGTGAGCCAGCTTGCTCTAAACCAGGGCTTCAATGGATCAGGGCCATAATTATTGTTATTAATTACACCTGTGTAGAAAAGCCCCCAACTCTCATTGTATGATAACAGGAAACTAGTGATTCACCTAGTTTTTCAAAATAAAAGCCCCCAGCTCTTACTGTATGTTAACAGGAAACTATGCTGTTTTGTTCAAAATCAGTCTAACCTGTCTTAAGATGTGTTCTGCCCCTCCCCGCTCCACTCCTCACGGCCCCCCATGAGATGAGGAGGACATGATAAACATTATATATCAGCGTATACAGTAATAAGAGGAGTTCCTCATCTCCCCTCAAATTCACATAAGCCAAACACAGCAAATTTAGACATTTTCAAAACTATGTCAACATTATATATCAGCGAATTGGCCTACAGATAGACCTCACTATGAACCTCAGACAGTCTGAATCTGCTGCTGGTTTTTTGATGCCTGTCGGTTTTTGTTTGGAGACTTCAGCTTCATTATTAAAGCTCGCTTTTATTTATATTTATCTTTCTGCCTGCTCACTCTTCGTTTGGGTTGACCCTTTAAACTCACACCCTGACAATATTAAGTCATAATTATGAGATATTAAGTCATTATTGTTATATATTAAGTCATAATTATGAGATATTAAGTCATTATTGTTAGATATTAAGTCATAATCATGAGATATAAAGTCATTATTATTTAATATTAAGTCATAATCATGAGATTGTGCTCAGAAACATCCAAGATATTGATCTGTTGATTGACAGCCAGATGAACCAATCGGTTGGTGTTCCAGCCTCACTTAAACAGTGGGCGGGACTGAAACAAATATTCACAGCTTCAGATCAATTTCAAAATAAAAGGCAGAGACTGAAACATGAGTTGATATGAATAAAGAAAGCAGCAGAGCTGAAGACATCCTGCAGCTTTCTGAAGTACTCATTCAAGTCCAACAACACAGAAACATGATGTCAGTGAACCGAGTGAGACACAGTCAGTTAAACAAGCAGCAGTTAACAAGGAGACAACACACTGAAACACTAAAATATCATCCAGCACCATTTATGATCAGCACTGTTCCTTCCTCAATGATTGATTACTGAATAACAGAATGGACAGATTCATCAAATTTAATATAATGGTTAGTTACAGCTGTAGTTCAGTCTCCTCTGAACGACTCTCTGCTGATGTCAACACATTTACTTGGAAATGATAAGATCACTCTGACAGCATTAATCTGACAGGAACATCTCAGCCTGCCCTGGTTGTCACGGTAACAGAAACCACAGTCCTATAATTAGTAATCTGTCAGCACCTCCAAACCACATGTCAGTTCCACAGAAATGTAGTTCAGAGAAGTATAGATATCATGTGTAAAACTACAGAGAAGTAAGTGATGAGTGAAGCTGCAGGACAGAACACACAGAGCAGACAGACGGTCTACCTGGACATCATGGATCACCTGTTGGTGCTGCTGCTGCTGCTGTGGAGCTCAGGTAGGACTCTGCTTTAAACATCATGTGTTATTATTCACACTTTTTTATACATATATTTCATTTACATTCATATTTTTTTCCACTCTGAGTATGAGCTCTTACCATCGATGCAAACTGAACCGTTTTAAGAACTCGTTTGTGCCCACCTCCATCAAAATTTTAAATTTTAAATAATGTTTCTTGAGGCTGAGGGTTGTGCGATAGCGTCATGGTATTTTCTATTTTTATCTTCTATTTATTCTGTTTTTATATAGATCTTGTGTAATATGAGTAATGTGCAAGGGGAGGAGAGGAGAGGAGGGGAGAGGAGAGGAGAGGAGAGGAGAGGAGAGGAGAGGAGAGGGGAGGGGAGGAGAGGAGAGGAGGGGAGGGGAGGGGAGAGGAGAGGAGAGGAGAGGAGAGGAGAGGAGAGGAGGGGAGAGGAGAGGAGAGGAGAGGAGAGGAGAGGAGAGGAGGGGAGGGGAGGGGAGGGGAGGGGAGAGGAGAGGAGAGGAGAGGAGAGGAGAGGAGAGGAGAGGAGAGGAGAGGAGAGAAAGAACAGCATAAGCGATTGATCACTGTATTGCAATTAGTGCTCTCAAAGTTAACGTGATTTCCAATATTAAATATATACATACATTTGCATAAAGCAGCATATTTGTTCACTCCCATGTTGATAAGAGGATTAAATACTTGACAAATCTCCCTTTAAGGTACATTCTGAACAGATAAAAAATGTAAGATACATTTGTGATTAATCGTGATTAATCATGGACAATCATGTGATTAATCCTGATTCAATATTTGAATTGATTGACAGCACTAATTTAAAGGAAAAAGGTGCGGCCCTACGCAGCTGAATATTCAGCGTATAGGGCGGGCCGACACTGATCACCCCCCCACACACATCACATCACAGCAGCTCCACATTGAAAGGAAGAAAAAACAAAAAGGGAACATGGATGCTGTAAAATCGTACACATTGAAGTTATAATTAGGAAAGTCAATCAATTAAAATAGTTAATCACGATTAATCACAAATTAATGGCATATTTTTTTATCTGTTCAAAATGTACCTTAAAGGGAGATTTGTCAAGTATTTAATACTCTTATCAACATGGGAGTGGACAAATATGCTGCTTTATGCAAATATATGTATATATTTATTATTGTAAATCAATTAACAACCCAGAACAATGACAGATATTGTCCAGAAACCCTCACAGGTTCTGCATTTAGCATAAAACAATATGCTCAGATCATAACATGGCAGACTGCAGCCCAACAGGCAACAACAGCTGTCAGTGTGTCAGTGTGCTGACTTCACTATGACTTGCCCCAAACTGCATGTGATTATCATAAAGTGGGCATGTCTGTAAAGGGGAGACTCGTGGGTACCCATAGAACCCATTTACATTCACATATCTGGAGGTCAGAGGTCAAGGGACCCCTTTGAAAGTGGACATGCCTTTTCCTTATGTTTTCTAGTTTCATATGATACCAGTATCTTTACTCTAGCTTTGAAACTGAGCTGCTACAACCTAAAAATCACAAGTTGTTTTCATGTATTAAAGAAATTAATGGCATTAAAAACATATTTGCCTTAACGCATTAACTTTGACAGCCATGGTTATAATCTTTCATACATGATGCTGTTTGTAAGCTGCTCTGATTGATATCAGCCTCAGTGTTTCCTGTTCAGTCTCCGACAGACAGATCTGAGCTGCATTAAGTTACTGCTGATGATAACACAACATTTCCTGCTGCTGCTGCTTCACATTAAAACAACCTCAACTGGACAAACACAATGAGACTTTTATTGTGAAGCAGCCACAGGAAACCCAACGTATTCATCACTGAGGTCAAAAACGGGAGAGACCATAGACATGTAGATACACATGTATACGGAGACATTCATAAATAGACATTTATACATAGACATGTATACATAGACATATATATACATAGACATTTATACATAGACATAATGTTCATATCTAACATGATATTGTGTTTAAAAAATGAAATGTAAGATAAGTATTTAAAACGATGTGTCTAATATTGCACCAATTATTATCACCATTATTTCAGTAAATTCAGATCATAACTGTACTTATGGTCCTGGGGAGATAAGGTGTCCAATTCAGAGACCTTAACATGGGGTCCAAAACTCCAAGTGGGGACTCAAAACCTTTCCCTTTGGGGCCCGTCCTTGGGTCCTAAAAATCAGGGAAAGGGCTCTAAATTAACTAAACTTTACGATGATCGAGGGGGCTGAAAACTGGAGCTCTGGCCCTTTCCCCCTCGGAGTTATGATAATTCAAAGTTTTCTCAATTTTCTGTGCTCTCAGCACAACCCTTCATCTGTCCACCAGATGGCAGGCTCTTTGGGTGTTGCCATTGGACGGGGTTGCCCAATGACAATACCTTAATCCCTCGGGTAATGCCATCGGACACCGCCCACCATCCCGACAACAATTGTCCACTTCGCATCCCTTACCGCTGGGTCTTGGGTATGCCAAGTGAACAGAGGCTATATCTTCAAAAGACCTTGCACTAGGAGAATGAAACTTCATCAGTAACACCCTTTCCCACAGATGAATAAATGCTGCAAAAATTAAGAAGATCAGAAAAAGTTTATTTTTTACATACTGCAGCTTTAATGTAAAAACATGAAGAAAAGAGAAACTTCATAACATTGAACTGTAATGTACTAGGATGCTGAAATTGTGGCTGTGACACCCTCTCACACACACGAATGGACTTTGTAAACATGAAGAAGATTGGAACAAGTGCATGTTTGCCACACTTGAGATTATTTCCAACTTTTGGCACGTAGTGTCTAATCTGGTTCCCAAGTGTCTAGATCAGGAGTGTCAAACTCAACTTCATCCCGGGCCACATCAGCATTATGGTCGCCCTCAAAGGGCCGGTTGTAACTGTAAGACTATATAAATATATCTACTCTTTATCATATTGCATAATTGCCTCTGCATTCGATTATCATTGGTTTTAGTAATAACTTAATTAATAACTAGCTCTGAAAGCAGCAGTCTAGGAAAGATAATTGCAAGCAGATATTCAAGTGTACAACTATTGTACAATTTATTTAAAAAATGAGTTCAGTAACAAAAACACATGCTTGTGCATCGATATATATGTATGTATGTAGACAGAAATATACTGAATATGGGCACACACACTCACATTTCTATGTGTTATTATAACATAGATCCCATGAATTTATGAGATTAAGAAACCCTCATCATTACTCATCCGTCAAAGATCTAAATTTTCAAGTGAATAATAAAGTTCTTTTTTTTTACCATCACAAATATTATCAAGCACAATTTATTACATTAACTTTGTTTGTCTTTTTGGTCGCAGTTGAGAGGGGCAGAACTATGGTGCAACAAATAAATGTGCTGTGATCTAACGTGCAGTCTGTGGCATATAAACTGTTTGTGTTGCAACAGCTAATCGGCTGAGATCATCTGTGGTAGATAACAGTGATGTGGCATTTTACAAAAACAAGTGACTGCAGTAAACATGTGGCTGCATGAACACACACACATATGAGTACATGAATATACAAAGTAGTATACTAATAAAGTCAAAGTAAAAGTAAGGTATGTTTCAGTTTATAACTATACTGGTCAGGTTCTGGTTGAGGTTACTCAGACATAATGTGGATGAAGTGGGATGTGAGAGTGATGCTGCCTGGCCCTGAACACACCAAGTAGATCTCTACTCACCCTGAGACACCATATTACAAACCATCCTAATCCATGGATCAATCCCTGCACATAACAACAAACACAAAACAAACTAAATGAAAGCACAACCATTAGAATGCACATATATTACATCGTACCTATTCTTGATTGAAATACATTTCATGATATTGTAAATACCTGAAGGTTTTACCTATTTGTTTTCTGGCCGGATGACTGACGCCGTTTTCCTGAGCTCAGTCCGTCGATGTCAGTAGTAATAGTATGGCGACTTTGCGCGTGCATGTGAAAATGCGCGTGCACGTGAGTGCATGTGTGTGCGTGTGCGCGTGCTTGTGCACGAGTACGTGTCCCCCCTCCACCCCTCCACCCCTCCCTATTGGGGCAATAACAATGTGGTAGTGATAACAGGGATGGGCAATAAAAAAGGGGGTTAGGGTTAAAAAAGGTTTGATTGAGGGGCAATAACAATGCATAGATGTTTGGAATGTATCTGGATGTGATGGTGACCACAAGGTCATTTGATAGGTGGCAACAATAAAAATGCGGAAGTGTTTGATCGTGGTGTGTTGTTGCAGCTGTCAGTGTGTCAACCCCCCGTTATATGACGTGAGTGTGGTCCTGCACGTGCTCGTACCCCACGGAGGTGTTTGATTGAGGTGCAATAACAATGCATAGATGTTTGGATGTATCTGGATGTGGTGGTGGTCAAAAGGTCATTGATAGGAGGGGGGGGGGTGCAATAAAAAAGGGTTAGGGTTAAAAAGTGTTTGATCGTAGTGCAATAAAAAATGCTTGATGTTGGACGAGTGCAAAGCCTCCTCCATGCCATGAATACAGACGGCTAGAATTTACTCAGAGATGATCCCTCAAACACAACTTTTGACCACACAACAGCAAATGTAAGACATCATTTATGTCTGTATTAAGTGAAGTTTATTTTTTCTCCTCTTCGGCTGCGGCATCGGTGAGTTTTGGTCGTTTTAGTCTGTGGAGCGAAGGAGTGTTGTTGGTGTGGGTAGCATGAAGTAGTTAAATCTCTAGCATGAACCCAGAGCGTGTTTTTGCTAGTGTGCTCATTTAGTTCTTGGTGTTGGAGTTAACTTTAGTAACTTTAACAATAATGTATTTTTATGTATGTCCGATG
>CAKAOJ020000831.1:0-15175 GCA_916701645.2 Sebastolobus alascanus | reverse complement strand
AAACGGAGGAAACATCTGCGTCACAACGGGACAAAGTGAAAGTTAATAATGTTTCCACAAGAAGTCACCAGGGCCTCTTCCAGGGCTTGTATGCTGTTTGGTGCTGTGCTGTGTCTTTCAGTGTTCCTGGTCCCTGGTTGATTGGAACTCGAGGTGAGGTGACAATGAGGATATTAGAGACAGCCGGTCACTTTTTCCCCTGCCTTTATGAGCCGCCCCACCTGATAGTCTGTGGACTTCAAACCCCTGGCACCATAGGTGCTATGTCAGCTTTGGCTTTGTTGTAGATTTCCTTTAACATTCCTTCAGTTATCCTGGCAGCATGTTTTCTGCCAGTTTAACTTGTTACCATTCATATTTTTTGTTACAATAATTCAACTTTTGTTAAATAAATATCTTTTTGTAGTTACTCCCTCGTGTGTTGCTTCCTTATTTGTTATGGTCCCAGAGCCAGGCCATAACAGATTGGGGGCTCGTCCAATTTGAACTAAACTGTAAGTAGTAGTTTCAGTAGTTGTTAATCGACGGGGTTTGTTGATAAAACCATAGATTGTCGATTTCTTGTCTTGTAATGTGGAGCGCTTTGTTGTAAATTCGCGCCTTTCCTACATGCTGGCAGAGTGAAGTAGTGGTATTGGGTTCCTCGTGTGGTGACGTCAGGTCAGGGGGTTTCCTTTTATGCGCTCGTTGTAGAAGCTCGTGAGGGAGTTAGGGAAGTGTTTAATCGTGTTTTCCCCGTTTTTGTCTGATGTTAATGGGTAAGGGAATCATGTTTTGCTTGAACTTTGCCAGGCTAGTGGGTTTTGGTGCGTAAATACACGCCGTCAGTAGCCCTTGAAGACTATGGTTGAGTTCATGTAGATGTGGTTAGGCAGGCTCAACTTACGAGGTTGCTCTTGTGCCTTGTTTGCGCAGATGTAGGTCAAAGCTGTACGTTCTTTTTGTTTACCGGGGACTTGTTGTTGTTTGTGCGTCGGTCGGCTGTGTGTCATGGCGGGTGTGGATGATTTCATTGAGGCTCCGTCTGAGGCATTTCTTGACCAGTGCACAAAAGATCAGTTAATGAAGATAGCCGATCGCTATAACATAGATGTGGGTGATAAAGGATTAAAGGAAAATGTTCAGGCTATTATTCGAGCAAATTTGTTTGATACGGAAGTGTTAAAACCTCCTAATCTGGCTGGGGTTTCTGTTGTTAAGGAGTCGCGCACTGATTTTACCTTAAGCTTTGAACAACAGAAGGAAATGTTGATGTTAAGAATGCAGTTGGAGAAATAAAGGGATCTGGAGTTAGAACGGTTACGGCAGCAAGCTGATTTGGAGAAATCTGTATCGTTGGAACGGATGAGACAGCAAACAGAAAAAGCTAAATTAGGTTTGGAAAGCGAGCGGCTGCAGTTAATCAAGGAAGGTAAATTGTGTGACGTGTCGCAGAGAGGAGAGTCGGCTTCAGGTAATAGTTCTCATGATATTTTGAGTAGCTTGCGCTTGGTGCCCAAGTTTCATGAGAAAGATGTTGAGACGTTTTTCACATTGTTTGAACGTGTTGCAGACGCGAGGGCCTGGGTCGATTCAGACCGCTCAGTTTTACTGCAGTGTTTGTTGACGGGGCGCGCTCAGGAGGCGTTTTCCTCGATGTCCGCCAGCGATAGTAGTGATTACGGTAAGGTTAAAGCTGCTGTACTGAAGGTGTATGAACTGGTCCCTGAGGCTTACCAACAGCGGTTTAGAAATTGGATAAAGGGTGATAAAACACATCTTGAGTTCAATCGTGACTTGGTGACTCAGTTTAGTCGCTGGTATTCTGCGTCAGATGTGAAAGATTTTGATGATCTCTGTAACTTGACGTTACTTGAACAGTTTAAAAACTCAGTCCCAGAGCGGATTTCAATGTACATCAGTGAACAGAAAGTGACGACTGTAGAGGACGCCGCTGCATTGGCAGATGATTATGTTTTGACCCACAGAAGTGGCGGCAAAGATCCGCACGTTTATGGCTTTCCAGCTGGTAGAGAAAATGTTCCTCCGTATTCCTCTGGGCGTTCCGGTGGGAGTTTTCACTCGGAGCAGAGAGTAGATCGTGGTGTCCGTGAGTCTGAAGAAATGTGTCATTTCTGTAATAAAAAGGGTCACTGGAAAAGAGACTGTGCTATGTTCAAGTCGCGGAACAGACACAACGAGGTGCACGTTAATCCAGCTGCTTTAGCTGCGCCAGTTTCCAGGTTGGTTGTTTCCGACCAGCCGTGTGAGCCGCCTGTCATGTCAAAGCCTGATATCAGTTCATATTTACCTTTTATCAGAAAAGGACACGTGTCTCTGGTTGGTACTGACAGGAAGGTGCCGCTGACCATACTGCGTGACACAGGATCGTGTGACTCATTCATCCTGTCTTCTGTTCTTCTTCTGCTCCATTCAGAGTTGTTTGACGGTGAAGTTAGAATGGGGGTGCGCCCTGCGCTGCCTGTTGATGGCGTCACGTTGGTACTTGGTAATGATGTGGCTGGAGGACGTGTCTGGGCTGATGAGCCAGCACAACCGGTACTTGTCCCGGTTCTGCTTGGTAGTAATGGCCCTGATGAAAATGAGAAGCAGTATCCTGAAGTGTTGAATTATTTTAACAAAGCTAACAAAAATATGAATGGTAACTAATTAAACTGACAGATAACATGCTTCCAGGATAATTTAAGGAATGTTAAAGGAAATCTACAACAAAGCCAAAGCTGACATAACACCTATGGTGCCAGTGGTTTGAAGTCCACAGACTATCAGGATGGGGCAGGTCATAAAGGCATAATAGCCAACCAAACCGAGAAATTTCATCAGCTCTTTCTTTGTTGCCGGCGGCGGATACTGGTCGATGGCCTGCACCTTCGCACGCAGGGGGCGTACCTCTCCCTGCCCAACCTGTCGACCCAGGTATGTCACGGTCGCTCAAGCAAACTCACACTTCCATTTTCTCTAACACCTTATCAGGGTCGCGGGGGGGCTGGAGCCGATCCAAGCTGACATTGGGTGAAGGCGGGGTTCACCCTGGACAGGTCTCCAGACTATCACAGGGCTGACACATAGAGACAGACAACCATTCACACTCACATTCACACCTACGGGACATTTAGAGTCAACAATGAACCTGCATGTCTTTGGACTGTTGGAGGAAACCGGAGCACCCGGAGTAAACCCACACTAACCTGCATCTCTTTGGACTGTGGGAGGAAACCGGAGCACCCGGAGTAAACCCACACTAACCTGCATCTCTTTGGACTGTGGGAAGAAACCGGAGCACCCGGAGTAAACCCACACTAACCTGCATCTCTTTGGACTGTGGGAGGAAACCGGAGCACCCGGAGTAAACCCACACTAACACGGGGAGAACATGCTAACTCCACACAGATCATTTATACTTTATTGAACCATTACAGTTTACATTGATATTTACAAGTAGAAGCTTTAATCTCATTATATATGTTATTGACCAAGCAGTGAGGCAACGAGGAAACAGGAGTTGTTGAAGTAACTGGGCTTTTTATTTACCCAAAAAATTAAAAAAAAATTATAAACCAATAATTTAATAGTTAGGTCTATAAAAGAGGTTAAACCAACATAACTATACTTATTACAACAACTAAACAAAACTGACCTGACACAGTGACACATGAGGGCACATATATATATCCAAGATGGACACTAACTATAACTAAATACAAAGCAAAACTAACTCAACCCAAATCCCCCCCGTGACTTAGCAGCACATGGTTTGGCCCAACGAGCCGGCTCCAGGATTTAAGAGTCCTCAGCCTTCAGCCTTTTTCTCCACCAGGAAGACAGCTACCCCAACAGCCAAGGTACCTGAAAACAAAGAAACATGATTAATATAACTAATAATAGTATGTGTGACCCTACAGTGTTAATGTGTGCATCTAAACTATGTAAGGTTAAACACAAGTTAACAACTTCCAAATCAAAACAACTATGTGATGTTAATTGTTCAGGTGTGGTTTGCTGCAAATTAAATGAACCTGTGTAGGCAGCAAACTAATGAGGTGAGAGAGGGTGAACTGGAATGATGTTTGAAAATTGAACAACTTAATGCTTCATCCACACACTCTTGTCACAGCGTAGGAAAGCACAGTACTATCACCAGAAGGGGGACAACTTTGTTCACCTCATTTTCTGTGTTTCATGACAGCATGGTGGAATTAGCAAGCTAAGCTAGCTAAGTAGCCAGCCGTCCGTCCAGCGGGCTGGTTGCCAACGGTAGCGCTGTAAAGATAAATTGAGGGCGTATAAATCTTTGGATGTCTATAGTTAACTATCCTTCAGTAAAGTCAGTCAACAAGAGAGTCGGACAATATCGGAGAAGCGTTTCAGAGACTGAGAGAAAGGGTTGCTAATAGTTTAGCCTTCTGCTAACAGCAGCCAACGGCTCACGGCTGCTGTTAGCAGAAGGCTAAATATGATCAACATTTACTCTCCGTCTCTGAAACGTTTCTCTCATATTGTAGCTCTCTAGAGCCTCCAATCACAGTTTGTCATCTCAAATGTTTGTGATATCTGGATTCTGGCACCAACACAGCAAGATGACATTTTAGATGTGTAACTTTAGCCCACTGCTAGTGTTAGTTAGCCTCCAGTCTTTCCTTTGGTTAGCCTCCAGCTAACACCGTGACCTCATCATGACCTCATCACTAAAAGGGTCTATAATAATTTAGGCCTACGAGATTTTCCCGCTGCCTCATGACACACACAGGATACTAATGGTGATATCAGTACAGAACAGAGTGGTTTGTTCTGACTGTCTGTCAACATTTAAAATTTAAAATAGTGTCCTGTGATTGGTCGTGGAGGAGGAGAAAGGCGGGGTTAGTTAGAGAGGGGCGGGGTTAGTGAGAGCAGGGCGGGGTTAGTTAGAGAGGGGCGGGGTTAGTGAGAGCAGGGCGGGGTTAGTTAGAGAGGGGCGGGGTTAGTGAGAGCAGGGCGGGGTTAGTGAGAGAAGGGCGGGGCTAGTGAGAGAGGGGCGGGGTTAGTGAGAGCAGGGCGGGGTTAGTGAGAGCAGGGCGGGGTTAGTTAGAGAGGGGCGGGGTTAGTGAGAGAAGGGCGGGGTTAGTGAGAGAGGGGTGGGGTTAGTGAGAGAAGGGCGGGGCTAGTGAGAGAGGGGCGGGGTTAGTGAGAACAGGGCGGGGTTAGTTAGAGAGGGGCGGGGCTAGTGAGAGAAGGGCGGGGCTAGTGAGAGAGGGGCGGGGTTAGTGAGAGAAGGGCGGGGCTAGTGAGAGAAGGGCGGGGCTAGTGAGAGAGGGGCGGGGTTAGTGAAAGAAGGGCGGGGCTAGTGAGCGAGGGGTGGGGTTAGTGAGAGCAGGGCGGGGCTAGTGAGAGAGGGGCGGGTCTAGTGAGAGAGGGGCGGGGTTAGTGAGAGCAGGGCGGGGCTAGTGAGAGAGGGGCGGGGTTAGTGAGAGAGGGGCGGGGTTAGTGAGAGAAGGGCGGGGCTAGTGAGAGAAGGGCGGGGCTAGTGAGAGAAGGGCGGGGCTAGTGAGAGAGGGGCGGGGTTAGTGAGAGAAGGGCGGGGATAGTGAGAGAGGGGCGGGGTTAGTGAGAGAAGGGCGGGGCTAGCGAGAGAAGGGCGGGGTTAGTGAGAGAGGGGCGGGGTTAGTGAGAGAGGAGCGGGGTTAGTTAGAGAGGGGCGGGGTTAGTGAGAGAAGGTCGGGGCTAGTGAGAGAGGGGCGGGGTTAGTGAGAGAGGGGCGGGGTTAGTGAGAGAAGGGCGGGGCTAGTGAGAGAGGGGCGGGGTTAGTGAGAGAAGGGCGGGGCTAGTGAGAGAGGGGCGGGGTTAGTGAGAGAAGGGCGGGGCTAGTGAGAGAGGGGCGGGGTTAGTGAGAGAGGGGCGGGGTTAGTGAGAGAGGGGCGGGGTTAGTGAGTGCAGGCAGAGCAGACTCTCTTCCTTCAGAGGAGACACAGACACATGCTGAACTGGTTAGTTTCTACTATTGTCATCATAATTCATTTACATAATACAGAAATGTTTTACAGGAGTTTAGTGGAGCTAATCAGCTGCAAGCTAAGCTGAAGAAGCTAGGTTAGCAGCTGCTGCTAGCGCCAACGTTAGCTTAGCCTAGTTAGGTTAGCCTAGTTAGCTTAGCCTAGTTAGCTTAGCCTAGTTAGCTCCTTGTACTTGAGCAGCAGAGTTAATGTGGATCTCAGAGGCTCCAGCTGGGTTTGTAGTGTGAGGGTTGCCGTTGGTAACGTGTTTCCTGTCTTATAGTAAAGTTTTAACAGCCACATTAATTTTTACTAGCATGCTAATCGATTGCTATCAAACTAATCGCTAATTAGCAACATGCTAGGCGGGCTTTGGTCAGAGGTTTGTAGGAGTTCGGTTACCTCTGTGTTCTGAAGGATTAACACACCTGCTGTGTGCTGTTTGAAGAGAAATGACAAGTGAATGTTGTTTTAGATGTCATAGTTTTAATCCTTATTTTCATATATCATATGAAACTAGAGAACCTGATGAATCCATCTGTACCAACCAGGTCAGACTAGCTTGTTGGGAAGGAGGTTAAATAAAAATTAAACTTATGCTAAATGTTGGCGAGGAAAAACTGTCATGGTGATGATGTTAGTCCCCATAGGAGACATTTCATTGACCTCTCTGTATAAAATGACCTGTGGTGACCTCTAGGATAATCACAGCATAGTCCTATTGATTTATCAGTTGTTTTCATGAGGCAAAACACGCAGAGACCTGACTACTGGACTGTGTTTCTGTCTTGCAGGACCCCAGATTAAAGAGGAAAGTGGCCAGACGAGAGGAGGCGCTGATGAATAGGACCTCTCAACAGGTGTGTATTTTTATTGGTGATATTTTACTCCTCTTCCATTGTAGATCAATGTATTTGACCCTCATAATCTATTAAATACAGAATAAAGGTAAACTGTCCCAGACCCAGCAGATGGAACAGGACCAACACACAATATAACACATTATCATATCTGGGTGTTTCTGCAACTACGGTCGCTTTTATCTCTCCCAAATTAATAAAAAACCTCTGTGAATTTTAATTTGAACCATCAGAGTATTAATACATATAAACAGGTATTAATACATATAAACAGGTACACAAGATTACATCTAGTGGTTCGGATTTTAATCTGTAACATGTTTATTTTCTACGGTTTTCATCACTTATTCATACTAAATGTCCTCACCGCAACATTATAATAGTGCTCATTTCATACATTTAGATTTTCACATTTCTATAATATTTTTCGGACATTTAAATTTCATCAAGCTTTGTGCATCATTGTAAATATTGATATAAAAACATTTTATAAAAATATACGTGAATTCAACAGTAATATGAAGTAATATACTTAATATACTTTTGTTTTTTTTTTGTCAGGGGGAGATGGTTTAGTTGTTTCAAACTAAATGTGGAGAAGGACGCCGCCCTTCAACACGGAGACGTGGGATCAAACCCTCGCCTGGACCAACAGGTCAGTGTTTGTGTGTGTGATGAATGAATGAGTCAAAACTAATAAACTAAAACCGCGTCGCTGCGTCTGCGTAACTTTCGATTTCCTCGTCATTTGTGATTTCTGGTCGTCATTCATCTGTGACAGAGCCGACCTTCGAGGGAACACAGAGACAAGGTAAGGTAAGAAGGTAAGAAAGCTAACCAGCTAGCTTTTACTTGTTTTATTTTGTAGTAACATTAGCTTGTAGCTAACTCAACCTGCAGCTATTCACCACATTACATCACATTACATTCATTTGGCAGAAGCTTTTTTCCAAAGCAACTCACAATAAGATCATTCACACCACGTAGCAGTGAGAGCTCGATATCATCCAGAACTGGCAGAGTTTCCCTTTTAAACCAATAACTAAAAGCATGTTGAGTGCAACAGTACAAGTGTTTAGAGACGTGTGTTTTAAAGAAATGAGACAAGTTAGTGTTAGCGAGGGTTGTTGAGATGTAGTGTGAAAAGGTGGAATTTCAGCCTGCAGCTCTTTGTAGTCGTTCTGCATCTCTTTAGGGTGGTTTTGCATTTCTTTGCATATCTTAGTAACCGTTTTGAATCGCTTTGCAGCTCTTTGTAAATTTCCACGTAACTTGTGATTTCTCATCGTTGTTCATCAGTGACAGAGTCGACCTTCGAGGGAACACAGAGACAAGGTAAGGTAAGAAGGTAAGAATGCTGGCGACGGCCAAAATGCCGAACTTGAGGCTTCAAGACGGCAGTCCACAAACCAACGAGTGATGTCACGGTGACTACGTCCACTTCTTACATACAGTCTTTGCTTTTTACGTCGTAACGCTGAGATCAACTCTAAAATAAAAAGTAGGACCTCTACACATAGCAGGAGATCTGGAAGCAGAGTCCTGGATGGGGGCTGGACTTCCTCCCTCTCCAGAGTCCACAACATGTTCATTCATTAGTTCCCTGATACAGAACACCTGAGGCTAACAGCTGATGATGTCCAATGTCTCAGTAAAGAGAGAAATGATGAAAGTGATCAAATGAACCAAAGAAAGCTACAGATTTTATTAAAAGCATTTAGAAACATTAGAAACATGAAATATTGAATATATGACTGTATTACATTCATTACATTACAGGATAATTCAAGATATAAAAGAGTTCATGATGAATGTTGATAATCAACAGATGACAGATGAATGATTTGTGTTTGAGTGAGTGTGATGGTGAACACACTGAACTTTGACTTCAGTCCACAGGAGAGACTCAGACCTGCAGAGGACTCAGAGACACTGAGGAACCAGACCAGGACCAGAGCCCAAACCCAGGATAAAGAGGTTCAGTGAATGTGGTGCTGAAGCTGTGGAGGTGGATCAGGGTGTCAGAGGAGACTCTGTAGAACAGTGGTCTCAAACTCAATTTACCTGGGGGCCGCTGGAGGCAAAGTCTGGGTGAGGCTGGGCCGCATCAGGTATTCAACAAAAAAAGCTTTGTTAAAAAAAACAATCTACTCAAACGTCATTATTAACAGTTCTTTAATTTGAATGGGTTCTTCTGAACATGAACTGTCCTGAACATGAATGGAACATTGAAGAACATGAACGGTTCTTCTGAACATGAACTGTCCTGAACATGAATGGAACATTGAAGAACATGAACGGTTCTTCTGAACATGAACTGTCCTGAACATGAATGGAACATTGAAGAACATGAACGGTTCTTCTGAACATGAACTGTCCTGAACATGAATGGAACATTGAAGAACATGAACGGTTCTTCTGAACATGGCTTCTCTTGCCTACTCCTTGCTGCCAGAGACCTGGCAGCGCTTCCTCTCACATAGCTGAGCCACATTTGGCTTGAGGGAGGAAGCAGTTGAGACCCTCAGTATGGCTTGAAGATGATCATCAGTAAGTCTGGACCTGTACTTCGACTTAATGAAGTTCATGGTGGAGAAGAGCTTTTCGCACAGATATGTGCTCCCAAAAAGGCACATGCTCCGCTTGAACATTCGGGAAAGCTCAGGGAAGCTGGGGGGCAATTCTCTCAAAAATTGCCCAAGCTTGTCTGCTTTTCCACTCACCTCCCTGAACTTGGCTTTGAGGTCAGAGTTGCACTGCAGGTCAATGAGCTCCATTTGAAGCACAGGAGGGGCATCTTGCACATCGAAGGAGAAGGGGTCCGCAAAAATTTGAAAAGTGGCTCTGTGCGTCTTGAAGTCTGCAAATCTGTGATCAAATTCCTCCTGTAGCTTCACAATGGCATCAACATACTTCTCACCACTGAATGGTGTGCCTGCATCCACGACTGCCTTGCATGCTGGGAAATGGCAAAGGTTTGTCTGAGAGAGCTGGGCTTTCCATAACACAAGTCTTGTGGAGAATGCTCTCAAGTTTTCATAGGCAGCACTGACGAGCTGCCCCTGGCCTTGTAACTTCTTGTTCAGTACATTCAGCTCATGTGTGATGTCAACAAGAAAAGCTAAGTCCATGAGCCATTTGGGATCACTTAGCACAGGAACAGCCACTCCATCCTTCTCCATGAAGGCTTTCACTTCTGCTCTCAACTCAAAAAATCTCTTCAAGATGTTTCCCCTGCTGAGCCAACGTACCTCGGTGAAGTAGAGCACATCCTCATATTCCGACTCCATTTCCTCTAAAAAAGCACGGAACTGCCGGTGCTTTAAGCCCCTGGATCTGATATGGTTGATGCATTTCACAACGACAGACATCACATTGTCAAACTTCAGGCATTTGTTGCAAAGGGCCTGCTGATGGATAATGCAGTGCAGAGCAATGGCCTCCTCCACACCCTCCTCTTCCAGTTTTCTTTGAACAAGTGCTACCAGTCCATTTTTCCTCCCTGTCATTGATGGCGCTCCGTCGGTTGTTATTCCAACAAACCTCTTCCATGGCAAACCGGCATCCACAATGGCATCACACAGCTGGCGAAATATCTCCTGAGCGGTGGTCTGGCCATGCATTGGAATTACTGTGAGCAACTCCTCCATCACTTCAAAATTCTCATCAACACCACGGACATAAATTGCGAGCTGGGCAGTGTCAGTGATGTCTGTGCTCTCATCAAGAGCGACTGAGTATGCATGGAAACATTTGGCTTTCTCACGCAGTTGATCATAAATGTTACTTGACAGGTCAGAAATGCGCTCTGCCACGGTGTTGGCAGAAAGGCTGATGTTGTTAAACTGACCCTTCTTTTCCGGACAGACTATACTTGCAGCCTGTAATATGCACTTTTTTACAAACTCGCCTTCTGTGAATGGCTTTCCCGCCTTAGCAATCATCTCACTAACCACGTAGCTAGCTTCGACTGCTACAGTATTCTCTTTGGTTGCTTTCTTGAAGAAATCTTGTTGCCTCAGTAGACATGTTTTAAGATTGTCAACCCGGTTGGCTCTATCATCTCCCTGATATTTTGCATACTCCTCAGCATGTCTAGTGGAGTAATGACGTTTGAGGTTGTATTCCTTGGGCACCGCAACTTTCTCTGTGCAAATAAGACAGGTCGGTGTGCCCCTGTGCTCAACAAAGAAATATTGCATCTCCCACTTTTCTTGAAATTGTCTGTGCTCATCACCAACCTTTCTCTTCACTGCAGGCTTTGAAAAAGACATGATTGGGGCTGTCTGACAAGTAATATATATTCCTGCCACTTGGTGTCGCTCCGCAATAAAGTTGTGCCTGCTGTGTTTGTGTTGCTCTGCAATTACACCACCAAACCGCTAGTTGGCGGCGGCGTCTCTATGAGTTTCCTTCTTCTTCTTCTA
This sequence comes from Sebastolobus alascanus, assembly GCA_916701645.2. Classification (NCBI taxonomy): domain Eukaryota; kingdom Metazoa; phylum Chordata; class Actinopteri; order Perciformes; family Sebastidae; genus Sebastolobus; species Sebastolobus alascanus. The sequence goes on along the minus strand of CAKAOJ020000831.1, from coordinate 3,919 downwards.
CTACAAACAGAAACTGAGCGGAGTTGGAGCTAACAACTGTTGAACCATAGAACTTTTACTGACATTACTGGAACGCCGAAAAGAGAAAATATATCTGAGTCGATTTGTGTGAACAAACATTGAAAAGATCGAGGCAGAGAGAAGTTGAACTTTCTGTGGTTGTCCGGGCTCCTGGCCGCTCAGCATCGCTGAGAGACTGGACCAATCACAGCTGTTGCGTCTGCATCGCTGAGAGACTGGACCAATCATAGCTGTTGCGGTCTGCATCGCTGAGAGACTGGACCAATCACAGCTGTTGCGGTCTGCGTAGGGAGCCATTTACCCCACTGTGATTGGTAGGTTCGTTCAGCTCGGGCTCGCGCAACAAAGGGACCTTCCACACACAACGCGGCAAAGTGCCATTCACATAAAACTCGCGGGCCGCACTAACATTAAACTTTCATATCAAGGTGGGGGCCGCAAAATATCGTGCCGCGGGCCGCGAGTTTGAGACCACTGCTGTAGAAGGACAGAGTGCCAGCAGGACAGTCTACATACACTGCTGCTCTACCAGAGGAGGAGGAGGAGGAGGAGGAGGAGGAGGAGGAAGAGGAAGAGGAAGAGGAAGAAGAGGAAGAGGAGGAGGAGGAGGAGGAGGAAGAGGAAGAGGAAGAGGAAGAGGAAGAGGAAGAGGAGGAGGAGGAGGAGGAAGAGGAAGAGGAGGAGGAGGAGGTGATGGATGTTTCTCTGTTATTGTGCCAGACAGAGTAACCATCATCAGTGAATCAGCAACGATTCACAGCTCTCAGCTCCACACTCAGTCCACCATTCTCACAGAGAGAGAGAGAGAGAGACACAGAGAGAGAAAGAGAGACAGAGAGACAGAGAGAGAGGGGGGGAGAGAGAGAGGGGGGAGAGAGAGAGAGGGGGGAGAGAGAGGGGGACGAGAGAGAGAAGGGGGGGGAGAGAGAGAGAGAGAGAGGGGGGGGGAGAGAGAGAGAGAGAGAGAGAGAGAGAGACAGAGAGAGAGAGAGAGACATCAAGAGAGAGAGAGAGAGATTTTTTTTTTTGATTTTTGAAATCAACTTTATTATCCGCTTTTTTTAATCGTACACAATGTACAATTAAAGCCTAATAAATTATATTAAGAACACAGTTCCATAAATACATAAATTATTCAAGCACATCTCCATAAATGAGTTTTCCCTCTGCTACAGAACAGAGAACCCTCTCAGAACCCCAGATCTGTTGGAACGAGTCCAGATCACCTGCAGCTTTATAAAAGCTGAAATCAACCAGCAGTCTGGATTTGACCATCTTTTTACACACAATAACAACATCAGTGTTCAATCCCTCCTCCACCTTCCTCCTCCGGCTTACACACACCGCCATCTTGGCCTGTCCTAAGACAAAGTTTAAAACCTGGTATTTGTGCTTGTGATGGCGAGTGTATTTAAAACCACAAATAAAAAGCTGCTTGTTAAAAACCTCTCCACATGTGGTAAAGACAGTTTGTAAAAACAGAAACAGTGCAGAGAGACGGTGACACTCATAAAAACAGTGAAAGACAGTCTCTCTTTGGTCACAGAATGGACATCTGTCCTCCACAGATGTATTAATGACCGACACAAAGGAGTTCACTGCTATGATCCCATGGAGGATTCTCCACTGTAAGTCTGCATGTTTTTTAGAGAGTGGAGGTTTGTACAAAGACCCCCACGTGGGTCTTGATCTGGGATCCAGACCCAGGTAACTCCTCCATGGAGTGTCAGTCCGTCCATTCAGTTTGTTTCTGTTCAAAGTCTTTACCATGAGCCTGTAGAAGGTTTTCCCTGAGGCCTCCTGCAGGGAGGCAGGATGTGCAGGCTCTATCAGAGGTCCACTACAGTCTTTGTAATCCGGTGCCAGGAAAATGGCAGGGTATGGATCCTGTCTGTCCGGAGAGATTGTACCGTTATTAAAAGAGTTTAAAAGCAGGCACTCATGTCCTGTCAGTCTATGTGTCCAGTGCTCCAGCAGCTGCTTTGTAACTCGGACGGACCTTAGTCCGAGCCGAGTAGCCAGAGCAGCGGGTTCCTCCAGCTGAGGCCCAGCCAGCTCCACCACCTGTCCCAGCCTGGAGACTCCTGCAGTCTGCAGCAGTCTGGACAGCGTGGCCCCCCCCCAGCTGGGATTATCCAGCAGGGTGCCGAACAAGACGGGTTCCTGCAGGAGCCAGAACAGGGAGTCCGCCTGCTTCTGTCTCTGTCTCCTCAGCAGGTTCCACACAGTAAAAACACTCTTATAAAAACCAGGCAGAGATGATGTGCTCATCTTTGTGCTGTCCATTAAAAACAGATTAAAATCTAGTCCCAGGTTGTTAAAACGTTTCAGGATGCAGCAGGCTAAAGGTCTCCACAGAGTGTACCTTGGTCCAGTGAGGAGCCTCTGGAGGAATTGGAGGCGGAAGGCAGCGCCCCTACTGGCCAGATGGACCAGGCCCTGCCCCCCTTCCTCCTTAGGAAGGAAAAGGACACTCTGTGGAACCCAGTGCATCCTGTCCCAAAAAAAGTCGATTAAAATCCTCTGTATCTGAGACAGGAGAGAGACTGGAGGATCGACGCAGGTCAACCGGTGCCACAGAGCAGATGAGACCAGGTTATTGATGACCAAGGTTCGGCCTCTGAAGGACATTTTGGGTAAAAGCCACTTCCATCTTGAGAGCCGACCTTTAACCTTTTCCAGGACGTTGTCCCAGTTCTTTCTTTGGAAAGTCTCATCGCCGAGGAAGACTCCGAGGTATTTCAGACCTCCTTTCTTCCAGACTAGAACACCAGGGAGCCTGAGCCGATCCCCCAGCCTCTCCCCCCCCATCACAGCCTCGCTCTTCCCCCAGTTCACCTTAGCAGACGAAATGAGGCCAAACTCACTGATGGCGTCCGTTAAAAAGTCAATGTCCTTCTGTGTGTTGACCAACACAATGAGGTCATCAGCGTATACAGACAGTTTAAAAGACACATCACAATGAGGGAAACACACACCATTAAGACTGCTTCTCAGTCTGTGGCGCAGAGGCTCGATGGCTACAGAGTAGAGCATGCCAGAGAGAGAGCATCCCTGCCTTACCCCCCTCTGAATGTTAAAAGGAGCACTCAGGCCACCATTTATTTTCAGGACACTCGCAATGTCACTATAGAGAACCCGTATCTTGGCTATAAAGCCTGGGTTGAACCCAAAGGCAGCCAGAGTCTGCCATAAGTACTGGTGTTCAACCCGGTCAAAAGCCTTTTCCTGGTCACTGAGAAAGAGGAGGAACAGGAGGAGGAAGAGGAGGAGGAGGTAGAGGAGGAGGAAGAAGAGGAGGAGAAAGAGGAAGAACAGGAGGAGGAGGAGAAGGAAGAGGAGGAGGAGAAGACAGAGGAGGAGGAAGAGGAGACAGAGGAGGAGGAGGAGGAGAAAGAGGAGGAACAGAAGGAGGAGGAAGAGGAGACAGAGGAGAAAGAGGAGGAGGAGGAAGAGGAGGTAGAGGAGGAGGAGGAGAAAGAGGAGGAGGAGAAAGAAGAAGAGGAGGAGAAAGAGGAGGAACAGGAGGAGGTGAAAGAGGAGGAGGAGGAGGAGGAGGAAGAGAAAGAGGACAAAGAGGAGGAAGAGGAAGAGGAGGAGGAGGAAGAGAAAGAGGAGGAAGAGGAGGAGGAAGAAGAGGAGGAGAAAGAGGAAGAACAGGAGGAGGAGGAGAAGGAAGAGGAGGAGGAGGAGACAGAGGAGGAGGAAGAGGAGACAGAGGAGGAAGAGGAGGAGGAGGAGGAGAAAGAGGAGGAACAGAAGGAGGAGGAAGAGGAGACAGAGGAGAAAGAGGAGGAGGAGGAAGAGGAGGTAGAGGAGGAGGAGGAGAAAGAGGAGGAGGAGAAAGAAGAAGAGGAGGAACAGGAGGAGGTGAAAGAGGAGGAGGAGGAGGAGGAGG
>CAKAOJ020000830.1:0-30922 GCA_916701645.2 Sebastolobus alascanus | reverse complement strand
GTTTGTTTTACTTTATCTGTGGATGACACAATTAATGGATGCCTGCAGTTCTAACACTGACCACAGGGTGTAACATGGACATGAAAGTGCATATAGGTAAGCTCTCCTGATTTGGATCAGGTGAGTGTGAGACGGAGAGCCAAACAGTTTTTGACCGTGCCGAACCGTGCCGAGCCGTGCCGGGCCGTGCCGTGCCAAGCCTTGCCTTATGAAATATTGTTGAATTAGATTCCGCTGAATGGAAACAGGGGAAAAACATGATGGTGAGAAGTTAATCTGTAAATAAATGTATATGATCAAACGTTACACAGCGCACTGGACATTGGTTTGTTTTAGAGCACGCGTCCGAACAAGTTCTCCCGTCCGCCCCTCAGTGGCTTATAGATTATGGTATTTGTTTGTTAAAAAGTCACTACAATTAAGTCAAAAACTGGCTTTATGATGGAACTCGTGTGGATCATCGTTGGAAAACAGCTGATAGACTGACATCGCTGGAAAACAGCTGATTGACTCGACATCGCTGGAAAACAGCTGATTGACTCGACATCGCTGGAAAACAGCTGATTGACATCACGGGATTGAACAGCTGATCGATTGGACATCGTTGGATTTCCTTGTTTCGCTCGTGGATTAAAGTTGGACAAAGGACCACTGCCGAGACACAAACTACTTTTTGCGCATCAATTGACAGCGAATGGATGGAGGTATGTAGCGCTACCAACAACAATACATGGCCATTGATTAAAGTTGTGAGCACACTTTTTTATTTCGAGTGTAAATCCAATGCATTGGTTTCCAATTTATATGCCTAAGGTAAATGTGGTGTGGTTTATATATGTGAACTGTATTTGAGTAATGATGGATTCAAATATAAGGGTTGAAAATCGTGATTATATTGTTAATGAGCCCGCCGCGGTTGAAACACAGTTCAATCTGGGCGCTGCAAATAATGAAATGGAAAAACAATCTGTCACTAAACGTTCTATTAAACTGACACACAAGGCATTAATGGACAAACTGGACACGCTACAAAAGGAGAGGAAATCCAAACTAAACAAAGCATCTAACCTAAAAAGGACAATACAAGACCTAATGCATGACCGAGCATATGAAACGGAGGTGCATTGTACTTTTGAAAAATACAAAACTTTGTGCAATGAAGCGAACGAAACACATGAATCTCTGTCACAACTTTTACCTCATGAAGAAAAAGAGAAACATGAGATATGGTTCAAAGCAAAAATGTTGAGTGTAAATGAATTTACTGATGCTGTGAAAAAGTGGTTGTCAAGTGCAAATATTTCCAAACCACCTGTAAATGAAGATGGAAATGAGAGTGAGGTAAAACCCAGTGACAGCATTTCCAATGTTGAAACAAATGTTTCCAGTAAAAAATCAAGCCGGAAAAGTCACACCAGTTCAAGAACCAACAAATCATCCACTTCATCTGCACGCATTCAAGCAGAGGCAGAGAGAGCCGCACTTGTAGCTCGCGCTGCAGCTTTAAAGGAAAAACAGCGCTGGAGGAGCAAGCGGAGTTGCTGAGGAAGAGAAAGGAAGAGCTGGAGCTGGATACAGAAATGGCAGCTACTGCTACTAAATTAGCAGTGTTAACAGCCCCCAGTCACCAAGCTTTCTCAAACACACCATCAAATGGAATGGAATCATATTTTGAAAAAAGAGCAAAATTAAAGGAAACCCGTACCACTCTCAGCCCACATGCCAAAGAATATCAACTAACATCTGTGGACTCACAACAACAACAACAACAACATGCATATAGGAATGCAACACAAGACAACAATCAGGACAGTCAACTAAATAAAACATTAAAACAGGAAAAAACATCAAGCAAACCTCTCATGGACCACCCTCATGTGCAGCTAACAAATCCAAATGTCATGCAATCTCAACTTTCTCAAGGAAATGATGCTCTCTACAACTTACTGAAAAGACAAAATGAAATATCAACATTGTTAATACAACAACAAACCTCTCATTTATTACCACCGAGAGAAATTCCACTTTTTGATGGGGATCCTTTGCAGTACAGAACATTTATCAGAGCCTTTGAACATTGTGTGGAGCGTAATGCAAGCAACAGAGGGGACTGTCTGTATTTCTTGGATAAGTACACAAGAGGTAAACCAAGAGAGCTAGTCCGTAGCTGTCAGCATATGGCTCCAGACAGAGGCTATGCTACAGCTAAGAATTTGCTACAGGAACACTTTGGAAATGAACACAAACTCACTGCAGCATATATGGAGAAAGCCCTCTGCTGGCCAGTAGTGAAACCTGAAGATGTGAAATCTCTTCAAGCTTATGCCCTCTTTCTGCGTGAGTGTTCTAATGCAATGGAGGACATACAGTACATGAAAGAACTGGATATGCCAGCAAATATGAGAACAGTGATTCTGAAGCTTCCATACAAACTAAGGGAAAAATGGAGAACCTCTGCCTGTGAGCTGTTGGAAAGACTCAATCGCAGGGCACAGTTCACTGATATTGTTACATTTGTTGAGCGCCAAGTCAAAATAGTGTCTGACCCAATCTTCGGAGACATTCAGAACACACAACAGTTTACATTAAGCAAACATACAAACAGGATGAAATCACAACTCCAATCAAGATTTAAAGGAGACAGTTTTGCAACTACTGTTGAAACCCCTACATTTGAAAAATTCAGAAAGTCTAGCCAGGATAAAGGGCAAAGTGGTTCATCTGCAAATAACAGCAGCTTTTGTATGTGTTGCTCTCGAGGCCACACACTGGAGCAGTGTCCACGTTTGGAGGAGAAGACACACAGGGACAAGATTAACTTTTTAAAGGAAAAAGGAATCTGTTTTGGCTGCCTTCATATTGGACATAGGAGCAAGGATTGCGATAAGCGCTTGACTTGCAAGGAGTGTGGCCAAAACCATCCCAGTGTTCTTCATATCCACCAAAGAGAGAGAGCAGTCAACACGAACCCAAAACCACGAAAAGAACCATCATTGAGCAGCGCACTTGTCTCTCTGCAAACAGGTGGTCATACAGGGGCCGGGAACAGTGATGGGATTCTATCCATCTTACCGGTACAGGTGAAGTCCAACAAGGGAGACAAAATTATACAGACTTATGCATTTCTAGATCCAGGCAGTACAGCCACATTTTGTACAGAAAACCTGATGAGGAAGATGAATCTGAATGGAAGGAAAACCCAAATCTGCTTAAGAACCATGGGCTCAAGAGCATCACTTTCCAGCTACATGTTGACAGGTTTGGAGATTTCAAGTCTCACTGGGAAACAGTTTTATGGTCTTCCAGAGGTTTACACCCAGAAGAGGATGCCTGTGAGCTGTGATAACATAATCAAAGAAGAGGATTTGCCTAAATGGCCATATCTTGATGGTGTTTGTGTTCCTCACATTCAAGCTGACGTGGAGTTGTTGGTAGGTACCAATGCCTCCAAAATGCTTGAGCCATGGGAAGAAGTCAATAGCCGTGGAAACGGACCCTATGCCATTAGGACCCTATTGGGGTGGGTTATTAATGGTCCCCTTCAAGGATGCAGTGACGAGCGGTGTGAGAGTGGCTATCCCGCTGTTACTGTTAACAGGATCTCCATAGAAAACTTGGAGAAGTTACTGCATAATCAATACAACCATGACTTTAATGAAAGAACATCAGAAGACAAAAAGGAGATGTCATGAGAAGATGTGAAATTCATGGAAATCATGAAAGATTCTGTCAAGCTTCAAGATGGACACTATAGCTTGAACCTTCCCTTTAAGAAAGAAGAGGTCTCTCTGCCAAACAATCAGTGTGTTGCCAAGCAGCGCATTCTTGGATTGAAGAGGAGGTTTGAGAAAAACGAGAAGTTCCACCAGGAGTACACCAACTTTCTCAATGATGTCATCAGTAAGGGTTATGCTGAATGTGTGCCTGAACATCAGGTGGAAAGATCTGATGAAAAAGTGTGGTACATTCCACATCATGGAGTGTACCATCCAAAGAAAGGAACTCTTCGTGTTGTATTTGATTGTGGAGCTGAGTACAGAGGAAAATCTCTCAACAGTCAACTTCTACAAGGCCCTTACCTCACTAGTTCTTTGCTAGGAGTCCTCACACGTTTTAGACAAGAACCTGTGGCTTTGATGACTGATGTTCAAGCCATGTTCCATCAAGTCAAGGTGGCTGAGAAAGATGTGGATTTTCTTCGGTTCTTGTGGTGGCCTGAAGGAGATCTAAAGCAACAACTTGTGGACTACAGGATGACTGTGCATCTGTTCGGGGCAGTGTCTTCACCCAGTTGTGCGTGTTACGCTCTGCGAAAGACTGCAGAAGATAACCATAACGGTTTCCCTGCCGAGGTAATTGACACAGTCAATAGAAACTTTTACATGGACGACTGTCTTAAGAGCTTACCGTCTGAGGAGGAGGCTGTCGAAATGGTCAGGAATTTGACAGCTGTTTGCCAGAAGGGAGGCTTCCATTTGACAAAATGGATTAGCAACAATCGTGAAGTATTGCTATCCATTCCAGAAGAGCACAGATCTAAGAACCTTCAGGAGTTGGATCTGGACAGAGACCAATTGCCAGTTGAGAGAGCCCTTGGCCTGCATTGGTGTGTTGAGACAGACACTTTTAAGTTCAAGATGGCACTCAAGGAACGGCCCCATACTAGACGTGGGATTCTATCTGTGGTCAGCTCAGTTTATGATCCTTTGGGATTTCTGTTGCCACTCACACTTCCAGCTAAGCTCATACTACAGGATCTGTGTAGGAAGAGCTTTGGATGGGATGACAAGATTCCCCCAACTCTCCAACAGCAGTGGATCAAGTGGTTGACAGACCTGGAAAGAGTGACAGCATTCAAGATTGATAGATGTCTCAAGCCGACAGATTTTGGACAAGCCACTTGTATCCAGTTACATCACTTTTCAGATGCCAGTGAAAGTGGATATGGCACTGTGACATACCTCAGGATGCAGAACAACCACAACAGTACACATGTCTCTTTCATGCTGGGCAAAGCCAGAGTGGCACCACTAAAGCAAGTGACAATTCCTCGTTTAGAACTCACTGCTGCCGTTCTTGCCGTTCGAGTGGACACCATGCTTAGAGCGGAATTGCAGCTTCAACTTGAGAAGTCACATTTCTGGACTGATAGTACTTCAGTTTTGAAGTATATCAGAAACGAGGACAAGAGATTTCAAACCTTTGTGGTGAACAGGATATCTACCATCCGAGGGGCAACTGATGTCTCACAGTGGAGGTACATTCATACCACACAGAATCCTGCAGACGAAGCCTCAAGGGGATTTAAGATGGATCATTTGTTGACAAATAGAAGATGGATTGATGGCGCTGACTTTCTATGGAAAGCAGAGGGAGAGTGGCCCATTGTCAGCTTGGATTCTGACATTGCTGCTGATGACCTAGAGGTAAAAAAGGATCTCATGACCAATGCAGTGGTTGTTGAGGATACATCAAGTGCCACCCATCAACTGATAACATACTTTTCTGACTGGAAAAGGTTGAAGAGGTCCATTGCATGGATCCTGAAAATAAGGAAGACTCTACTGGAGATGAGTCAAAAAAGAAAACAAATGAGTCAAGAGGATGCAAACAAGAATGGCAACAAAGTGGAACAGGAAATGCAACGTATCAAAGTTGCATTAGGAGGACAGAGTTTAACTCCAGACGATCTATCGGGAGCAGAAACATCAATCATTCGCTTCACTCAGCAGGAAAGGTTCCACAATGAGTTGGCTGTATTATCATCTGGCAAATGTGAAGTGAAAAAGGATAGCACCATCTACAAGCTGGACCCTGTTCTGGAAGATGGATTACTTAGAGTCGGAGGCAGATTGAGTAAGGCAGCCATGCCTGAGGAGACCAAACATCCAGTCATCCTATCCAAAGACCAACACGTATCCACTCTAATATTAAAGCACATTCACGAACAGGTGGGCCATGGTGGAAGAAACGATGTTCTTTCCAGATTGCGGAGAAAATACTGGATTACCAGTGCTAATGCAGCAACAAGAAAGGTCCTGTCCAACTGTGGCTTCTGCAGGCGCCATAAAGGGAAGTTGGGTGAGCAAAAAATGGCAGACTTGCCTCTAGAGAGAATCGTGCCTGATCTTCCTCCATTTACCAATGTTGGGGTTGATTATTTTGGGCCATTTCAGGTCAAGAGAGGACGTACCCTTGAAAAACGCTATGGAGTCATTTTCACATGTATGGCATGTAGAGCAGTCCACTTGGAAGTTGCTTACTCTTTGGATACTGACTCATGTATAAACGCTCTACGCAGATTTGTTTGTAGAAGAGGACAAGTCTCTCATTTAAGGTCTGACAATGGAACCAATTTCATTGGTGCTGAAAGGGAGTTGAGGGAAGCTCTTGCTGCTTTAAATCACAGCAAAATACAAGCCGCTTTTCTACAGGAAGGAATAAAGTGGCGCTTCAACCCACCAACAGCTTCTCATCATAGAGGTGTATGGGAGCGCATCATAAGGATGGTTAGAAGGACACTAACATCAGTTTTATATCAACAAACCTTGAGTGACGAGGGATTCCATACAGTTCTGTGTGAAGTCGAAGCTATTCTAAATGACCGCCCCATCACAAAGTTATCTGGAGATCCCAATGACCTGGAAGCTCTCACACCCAATCACCTGCTCACAATGAAAAGAAAACCAGTCTTACCACCTGGACTGTTTGAGAAAACCGACCTCTACATCAAAAGGAGATGGAGACAAGTACAGTACATCTCCGACCTTTTTTCGAAGCGGTGGCTAAGAGAATACTTGCCTTTGCTACAGGAACGTCAAAGATGGAGTAAAGAGAGACGAAGTCTGGTTCCTGGAGACATTGTACTTGTTGCAGATGCTATAGCTCCACGTAGTTCCTGGTTACTCGGTAGAGTTATAGAGACCTATCCAGACAGGAAAGGACTGGTGCGTTCTGCAAGAGTGCAAACCAAAACCAGCACACTGGATAGGCCAGTGACCAAACTTTGTCTCCTTCAAGAAGCTGAAACATAAATTATGATTAGACAGTCATTATTGGTGACTCCTTACCCATAGAGGTATTTTTGTTTGTTTGTTTTGTTGATTAATTTTTTCACATTTGGCTCCATAATATAAATATGTATTAAATTGTTTATGTCCACCTGCCATTAACAATTAGGGGCCGGTGTGTTGGAGCCTTAATGTAGCTTTTGTTTGTTTTACTTTATCTGTTGATGACACAATTAATGTATGCCTGCAGTTCTAACACTGACCACAGGGTGTAACATGGACATGAAAGTGCATATAGGTAAGCTCTCCTGATTAGGATCAGGTGTGTGTGAGACGGAGAGCCAAACAGTTTTTGACCGTGCCGAACCGTGCCGAACCGTGCCGAGCCGTGCCGGACCGTGCCGTGCCAAGCCTTGCCTTATGAAATATTGTTGAATTAGATTCCGCTGAATGGAAACAGGGGAAAAACATGATGGTGAGAAGTTAATCTGTAAATAAATGTATATGATCAAACGTTACACAGCGCACTGGACATTGGTTTGTTTTAGAGCACGCGTCCGAACAAGTTCTCCCGTCCGCCCCTCAGTGGCTTATAGATTATGGTATTTGTTTGTTAAAAAGTCACTACAGGTACTTTTGATCCAGGGAAGGTATTCTGATGTACACGTTGAGTACATCTGTGTAGTCACAGTTTCTGTTCATGTCCATCAACAGGCTACAGTCATCCATGATTTACTTCATTTCTTTATTCATTATTTGATTGAAGATGTTTGTAGCATTTCTATACCAGCTGACATTTTCTGTAAACAGACAGAAAACATATCTGACAGAATCCTGTTTGTGTCGTATCACATCAACCTGCATCGAAAACAGTGACAGGAAGACGACGTCTTTTCTCCTTCCAGACCTGCAGTCGTTGCTCTCAGCTCATCAACAACGTTACCAGCAGTACTTGTGAAACCCCATCCAGCTAATACACGGCACAAAATCTGAAAGTAATGTCTCATTTCATAACATATTTTAATTCATCAGACTTCAATTTAACAATCGTTGGAATATGGAGCTGATAATAAATAAATATATCAGAATCAGAAATATTTTATTGATCCCGGGGGGGAATTGGGGTGTTACAGTTTCTCTTATATAAACATTAAAAAATGTAAGAATAGAAGTAAATGATGTACATAATGCTACAATATAAACATAATATACGTAAAGAAATATAAGCACTAAAATTAAAAATGAGAATGTAAGAAATACAAAATACGTACAAATATTTGCATTAAGATGTGCAATAAATACAAATAACTACAGAGCAAATACAAAATGCTGAAGTGGGATCTCTTAAGTGTGTTAAATATAAATGCCAGAATAGTATAAATAAGAAATGAATAATAATATTTCTTGAATGTAGAGTATAAATGCAGCAGTGCACCATTAATTATCTCACATATTATTGTACAGTTGAGTTGAGTCAGTATTGTATTCAGCAGCTGAAGGGTGAAATAAGTCCAGGTCCAGTCTACTGATCCTCAGAGTGTCTGACACTCAGAGGGAGGAGCTGTAAAGTTTGATGACTTCCTCTTCTGTCCTTCTTTTCAGACCCTGCATCTCTATTAAGACTTCCTGTCATTCTCCACCTGTCCACCAGGTGTCCTCATACCGTCCTCATCCTGCTCACATGACTCTCTCTTCCACCTGTGTCTCATTTCCCAATCAGCCAATCAGTAACAGACTGGACCTGGACCTGGACCTGGATATATACCTGGACACTGGTATATAGGTAGGAGGTGTTTTGTTGGCGTCAGGGGTTTAGCCCGGAGAGGCAAAGGGTTTTTGACCGCAGTTACGCTGACAATTGTTTGGTGTGTTGTGTTGTTTTGCTTGTTGCTGTGGAAAATAACATCAACAGCGAAAGCGCGTCAGTCCAGGGCTAAATCACCTCAGTAGCTAAAGTAGTAGACTTAGCTCCTACAATTAGTCAAAAACCCGGCTCCAGTTGGAACTTCGTTGAAACTGCCGCACGTTTGGAACTCAACGGAGGCGACGCAGGAGGACGAGGAGAGCTGCCTGTGTGGATTTCGGCTATGTTTGGAGGACGTCTGCAGCCATCCATGGGCGATAGGACGGAGGAGCTACGGAGCTAATGCTAAAGCCGGCTGTGGAGCATCGGATCACCGCAGTACTGCAAGGCACCCAACGCGAAGGAGGTATTTGTAGCGCTACACTGTTTAATGGCCATTTAAATTGTGTGCACACATATACGGGCGTAAAACCCAATGCATTGGTTGCCGAAGCGGGCGGACAATAACGGCGGACTTTGCGCTGACTGTTTGTTGCATTAACTGAAAGTGACTGACCGTTTATCATGGAGAATCGCGAAGCGGCGTCAGGCCGTATTACCGGGACAGGTGTGCAAACCGATAAACCCAGTAGGGAGACTGGCGGTGTTGAAACACTAACTGAAAAGCGGGTAGTTAAGCTCTCCGTAAAGGCGCTTGCCGATAAACTGGAAAAGTTGCAAGAGGGCAGAAAGACTAAACTTAACAAAGCAACCAACATAAGAAAATCAATGCAAAGTTTGATGTTAATGGGTGATAAAAAACAGGTACAAAATGCTCTTGAAGAGTTGATTAATGTGTGTGATGAAGCAAAATGTATGCATGAATCTCTGTTGGGTTTATTGCCATGTGATGAAAAAGACAAACATGTAACATGGTTAAATACAAAAATGCTGGGTAATAATGAGTGTATTGCTGAGGCAAAAAAGGTGGTATCATGCATTGAAGGTGACACACATGAAAATGGTAATGTGGAGGATGATATCAATCCAGTGACAGTGTTTCTAATGTTGGTAGCAAACACTCAAGCCACAAAAGTGTGAACAGTGGTAAGTCCAGTACCACATCCTCTGCCAGAATAAAAGCGGAGGCAGACAGAGCTGCACTCATTGCTCGCGTTGCAGCTTTAAAAGAAAGACAGGCTTTGGAGGAGCAGGAACGGCAGTTGAAGAGGAAAAGAGAGCAGCTTCATTTGGAAGCTGAACTAGCTACATCCGCTGCTAAGCTAGCAGTATTGAGGGCTTTTGATATGGAAAGTTCCTCTCAAGCACCATCAAATGGCATGAATTCCTATTTGGAAAGGGAAAAAAGGAAAATGGCATCTGCAAATGTCTTGAATCCTTCGGCAAAGGAATACAAGCCTGGATCATGGAAATCAACAGACCAAAATGATATGACAAGAGGGTCATTACTGCCTAATAGGTCATTGGATGTGAGACCAAAGGAAACTCAGCATGTATTAAAGGCTACTTCAAAACGTCAACACAGACCAAATGAACATCAGCAGGAAAACAATTTGTTGGGAACATCACAGCATTTTCAGTACCAACCAACAACTGCTCAGTTAAAGGAGGAGGAAAGGCAGGTTGCATACCAGCATACAGTGAGTCAACCTACTTACCATCATGCACAGACAAAACGAAATAACAGCTGCTTTGGTTCAGCAGCAGCATTCACTGTCTCTGCCACCAAGAGAGATTCCCATATTTGAAGGGGATCCTCTTCAATACAGGACATTCATTAAAGCCTTTGAGCAAGGAGTGGAGGAAAAGGCAGGAAAAGCTGATTGTTTGTACTACTTGGAACAATTTACCAGAGGACAGTCAAAAGAACTGGTGCGTAGCTGCCAACATATGGCTCCTGAGCGTGGCTATGCAATGGCGAAGGGTCTTCTACAGGAACACTTTGGAAATCAGTACAAAATTGCAACTGCTTATATTGAAAAAGCTTTGGCCTGGCAAACAATAAAATCTGAGGACGTGAAAGCACTCCAAGCTTACTCTTTATTCTTACGTGGTTGTTGCAATGTGATGGGGGAACTCCAGTACATGGAAGAACTGGATATGCCTGCAAACATGAGAGCCATTAGTTCAAAGTTACCATTCAAAATGATGGAACAATGGAGGACAGTAGCTCATGACATAATGGAGAAAAGCAATTACAGAGCTTACTTCATCGATCTGGTCACATTCATGGAGCGTCGTGTTAGGATTCTTTCTAACCCTCTGTTTGGCAACATACAGGATCCATCATATGGCGTTACTGGGACGAAGCCTCTCACCAGGTTTAATCCACAGTCTGGGAACAAGGTGAAGGGAAACATTGTCGCCACCACAGTAACATCTAAGGACTGGCCTGAGAGGACTAAGGAACTAACATCCGATCCAGCCAAGGCTGAAAAAGCTGAATGCATCTGCTGTGCTCGTAGTCACTCATTGGACGAGTGCAAACAGTTCAAGGGAAAGAAGCACAAGGAAAAAATTCATTTCTTGAGGGAAAAGGGAGTTTGCTTTGCATGCTTAGGTGATGGTCACATGAGCAGGGATTGTGAGAGGCGCATGACATGCAAGGTTTGTGGACAAACTCATCCCACTGTGCTTCATATCAAAAGGCAAACAACAGCTTGGCAGCAGGAACCATCTGATCATCCATCTTCACTCAAAACATGTGGACATACAGGGGCCGGTGAGGACCGGTGCGTTCTATCCATTCTCCCAGTAAAGGTGAAGTCTGCCAAAGGAAATCACATCATTGAAACCTATGCCTTTTTGGATCCTGGAAGTTCAGCCACGTTCTGCTCACAACATCTAATGCAGAGGCTGAATGTTACAGGCAGAAGAACCAGCTTCTTGTTGCGCACAATGGGGCAGGAAACAGTTGTTCCAGCCTACTCCTTGACTGGTTTGGATGTTTCTGATCTGGGTGGCGATGACTTCTATATTCTACCAGAGGTTTTCACACAGAAGAAAATGCCAGTCACCACCGATAGCATGGTGACATATGAGGACCTGGCTAAATGGCCTTACTTGTCAAAAGTGCACATCCCAAGCATCAAGGCAAATGTCGACCTGTTGATTGGTACAAATGCTCCCAAGATATTGGAGCCTTGGGAGGTTATCAACAGCTGCGGGAATGGCCCGTATGCCATTAGGACTGTGCTGGGATGGGTTGTTAATGGTCCGCTAATTGGAAATAGTGGCACTTTGGAGGCAGGGCTTCCCTCCGCTAATGTCAACAGGATCTCTGTGTGCAAACTGGAACAAATGCTAACCAAGCAGTACAACCATGAATTCAATGAAAGGAGTGGGGAGGAAAAGGAAATGTCCAGAGAAGACTTCAAGTTTCTCGAAACGGTGGAGCAATCAGCGGTACTTCAGGAAGGGAAGTATTGTTTGAAATTGCCCTTCAAGAGCAAGGAAGTCTATCTACCTAACAACTTCGTAGTGGCAAAGCAAAGGATCCAGGGTTTGAGGAAAAGGTTCCTCAACAACAAACGCTTGCACCAGGAGTATGCAGGGTACATGACTGAGCTCATTAGTAAAACCTATGCAGAGCTAGTATCTCAACAACAACTGCAACGTGAAAATGGAAAGGTATGGTACATCCCTCACCATGGCGTCCACCATCCAAGGAAAGGATCCCTTCGTGTGGTGTTTGACTGAGGTGCAACATTTCAGGGAGTGTCACTGAACAGCGAACTCTTACAAGGGCCTAACCTAACCAGCTCGCTGCTTGGAATTCTTACTCGCTTCATACAGGAACCTGTGGCTTTCTTGGGTGACATTCAAGCCATGTTCCACCAAGTGAAGGTTGCTGAGGAGGACAGGGATTTTCTCCGCTTTCTCTGGTGGCCAGATGGAGACATCACTAAGGACCCTGCAGAGTATAGAATGACTGTACATCTGTTCGGCGCTGTTTCATCTCCCAGTTGTGCAAGCTACGCACTGAGGAAAACTGCGGATGATAATCAGTCAGAGTTTTCGGGGGAAGTGCTCCAATCAGTCAAACAGAATTTCTATGTGGATGACTGTTTGAAGAGCGCAGCCATTGAAGGAGAAGCTATCCAGATGGTAAAAGATCTTGCTGCTCTGTGTCAGAAGGGGGGCTTCATTTTGGAGAAGTGGATCAGCAACAGTAGGGTTGTCTTGGAAACCATCACAGAGGATAGAGGGGCCAAGGACCTAAAGGAACTAGATCTGGATCGAGACAAACTGCCAGTGGAAAGAGCTTTGGGTCTACAGTGGTGCGTGGAGACCGACGCTTTCAGATTCAAGATGGAGTTAAAACAACAGTCTCTCACCAGACGTGGCATGTTGTCAATTACCAGCTCCGTTTACGATCCTCTGGGGTTCCTGGCACCAGTCTCTTTGCTTGCCAAGATGATGCAGCAAGAGCTTCGCAGAAGAGGTTGTGGTTGGGATGATGAGCTCCCGCAGGACATGTTACATCAGTGGAAAAGGTGGTTGGAAGACTTGGATCTGCTGGCTGCATTCAAGGTGGACAGATGCATCAAGCCAGTAGACTTTGGAGAGGTCAGACATGCCCAACTACACCATTTTGCCGATGCCAGCGAAGGTGGATATGGAACTGTCACATACATCAGGGTGTTAAATAAGGAAAACAACATCCAGGTCACCTTCCTGCTCGGTAAAGCCAGAGTGACACCACTGAAGGCTGTAACCATTCCCCGTCTTGAGTTGACAGCAGCCATTCTTGCTGTCAGAGTGGACTCAATGCTGAAGGCAGAGCTGGATTTGCAGCTGGAGGATTCAGTATTTTGGACCGACAACACTTCAGTGTTGAAGTATGTAAGCAATGAGGACAGGCGCTTTCACACCTTTGTGGCCAACAGAATCTTGACCATCAGAGAAACATCTGAACCCTCACAGTGGAGACATGTCGGTTCAAAGGACAATCCAGCTGATGATGCGTCAAGAGGCATGAAGGTCTCCAACTTTCTGAAGAACAGCAGGTGGATTGAAGGTCCTGCGGTTCTCTGGAAGCATGAGGAGGACTGGCCTAAAACTGTGTTGGACATATCTGTGGACTCTAATGACCAGGAGATCAGAAAGGAGGTGACAGCAAATGTTGTCGGTGTGTGTGATGTGTCTAGTCCTACTGACCAGCTCATTGGCTACTTTTCTGACTGGAGAGGGCTCAAGACAGCAGTTGCCTGGTTCCTCAGGTTAAAGGCTGTGTTGTTAGCAAGGATTCGCCTAAGAAAGCAGCTGGAGGCTTCTGAGGCTAACCATTCAGAGGAAAACAGTCAGGACAGCTCGAGGCCGGCTAAAGGACGAAGGGCTGCAGTGGCGTCCAGGAGCTTCATATTGACGTTGGATGATCTGTTGGGAGCAGAGCTTGCCGTCATCCGCTATAGCCAGCGACAGAGATTTGGTGAGGAAATTTCTGCTCTGTCCTCTGGGAAGGCTACAGTGAGCCGGCAGAGTTCCATATATAGACTGGACCCTGTTCTGCAGGATGGACTTTTGAGAGTTGGAGGAAGATTGAGCAGAGGAGCAATGCCTGAGGAAGCCAAACATCCGCTTATCCTCTCTAAAGATCAGCATGTTTCGATGCTCATTCTCAAGCATGTACATCAGAATCTGGGCCATGGTGGACGGGCTCACACTCTGTCTACAGTGAGGAGGAGATTTTGGATCACTAACGCAGATTCAGCTGTCAGAAAGGTCATTGCTGAATGCGGTTTTTGTAGACGCTACAATGGAAGGGCAGTGGAACAAAAGATGGCAGATCTTCCAAGGGAGAGGATCCTTCCTGATCTACCAACGTTTACCAACACAGGAGTAGATTACTTTGGACCAGTTGAAGTAAGGAGGGGAAGATCAACCTGTAAGCGATATGGAGTTATATTCACCTGTATGGCGAGCAGGGCCATCCATCTGGAGGTAGCAGTCTCACTGGAAACGGATGCATGTATCAATGCTTTGCGGCATTTTATCAGCAGGAGAGGACAAGTGGAACACCTGAGGTCCGACAATGGTACCAACTTCGTTGGGGCAGAAAGAGAACTCAAGGAGGCCCTTGCTGCTTTGAATCAGGACAGTATCCAAGGAGCTCTGTCACAGGTTGGAATTCGTTGGAGTTTTAATCCACCAGCAGGTTCACACCATGGTGGTGTGTGGGAACGGATGATCCGTCTGGTGAGAAGGATTCTCAGTTCTGTCCTACGTCAGCAGAGCTTGGATGATGATGGGCTGCACACAGTGTTCTGCGAAGTGGAGGCCATCTTGAATGATCGACCGATTACCAAACTCTCGGATGATCCAAATGATCTCGAGCCTCTCACACCTAACCATCTACTTCTTCTGAAGAGTAAACCAGCCTTGCCACCTGGAGTGTTTGAGCCTCATGATCAGTATGTGAGAAGACAAGTGCAGTACCTTTCAGATCTTTTCTGGAAGAGATGGATACGGGAGTACCTGCCTTTGCTCCAAGAGAGGCAAAAGTGGAACCAGAAGAAAAGGAGTCTGGTTGCTGGAGATATCGTGGTCATCATGGATTCTTCTGCTCCCCGTGGCTCCTGGCCACTCGGCAGAGTGCTGGAGGTTTTTCCAGACTAACAGGGGCTTGTGCGTTCTGTCAGTCTTCAGACCAAAGCCAACATAATTGAAAGGCCAGTGACAAAACTCTGTTTGTTACATGGAGTTTAAATTCATAACTTAGTGTATTGTAACATTTGGCTCCTCAGTTTTGTGTATTTTGTTTGAATTCTTATGTCTGCCTGCCATAACAATTAGGGGCCGGTATGTATGAGCCAAAAAATGATGCTGACACATACAGAGGTTGTGGCGTAATTCACTCTTATGGTACGTGTCCACAGGGGCATTTTTTAACGCGAGGGGACGCGACGCTTCCCAAGATTGGACGCTTGGTGGGCGTGCTACTAGGCGGTGACATGATAGATGATTGACCAATTGGGCGGTGACGTTTTCCCGGCTTTATTTCAAATTCTTCCGGCTGCACCTGATTGGACGAACGCTTTCCCTCCGTAGGCTGCTCTGCTGCTCGCAGCTTTCAAACCGGAAACAGTATGGAGGTTCGTTTGGAAACTTTCTTCTCTTATTTCACGAAAGTAGTTCACCGAAATGTGTTTCTGAAAACATTTGAGGCGAGAAATAAGCCACGCAGTTGCTAAATCTGTCTTTATTTTGGATCGACAACGTTTATTTTAAAAGATTTTCGGGAGTTTTGAAAGGCGGCGGGTCGCGTCGGACGCCTGCGATTTGCATAAAGTAGACTAGCCCTCAACTTTATGCAAATCAGGAGCGGGCGTCGCGACGCTCCGTTTCTCGAATCGCGACGCCACGCTACCAGAATGCATTGCGCGGCCGTTCACATAGACAATGAATGGCAAGCGTGGAAACGACGGAGCCTGTGGACACGTACCATTAGGAACACTGAGTGGCGCTGTGTTAATTGCCTGACCCAGCCACTGGTATATAGGTAGGAGGTGTTTTGTTGGCGTCAGGGGTTTAGCCCGGAAGGGCAAAGGGTTTTTGACCGCAGTTACGCTGACAATTGTTTGGTGTGTTGTGTTGTTTTGCTTGTTGCTGTGGAAACCGGACTTTCTTCTTTATTGCACCGGTCAATGGACACAAATAAATGGACTGTTATTCCGAAAGCAAAGAGCGGCCTCAGTTTTGTTCAGCACGACACGCAGCCAAAGGTAGCGACAACAGCGAAAGCGCGTCAGTCCAGGGCTAAATCACCTAAGTAGCTAAAGTAGTAGACTTAGCTCCTACACAGTTAAAAGTAGATGCAAAACAATTAAAAGTAGATGAAAAACAACTAAAAGTAGATGCAAAACGACTAAAAGTAGATGAAAAACAACTAAAAGCTAACTAAAACTAAAACAACTAAAACCCAGATCAGGTTCTGAGTGGTGGTGCTGTGGAGGCAGTGGTTGGTGTGTTTCTGCTGTGTTCCTGTTTGCTTCATATTCTGGTCAACAAAGTGGAACCTCCTCTTTATGTAGCGCTGCATGTTGTTTAGCAGGTGGATTTCTTTCTGGAGACGGGGACTGCTCAGTCCACTCCTCCACAGAAGTTAACCTGAAATGTTGGAGCAGGTTTTAGCAGCTGACTTTGTGATTTGGCTGCGGTTCTCTGAGGAAGGTTCCTAACGGAGTGAGTAGCAGCCATGATGAGAGCTGGTCGAATCCTCTAAATGTTAAGGAAAGGTGCTTCAATGCTTCCTTTCTTCTCTCCTTCAGCAGAGGATACACTGGACCCTCCGCCTGCATCATAATTACAGAGCCTTTATAAGAGCAGTTGGATTGTTGCTCAGTCTGTTTCCTCTGATCCAGATGCTGAACTGTAACTTTCCTCTCAGTTGGCGTCTTGTTTACAAGACACAGAGTGAATCATTGAATCTTTTTTTATAGACAAAAAGTGAACAAATAGGGGGTGGGGCGGGGCGCAATGAGCGAGTAACACGTTTTCCAATCGCTCCCGAAAACACTTTGAAAACGTGAATTGTGATGCATTTTCTGTTTTTTTTCTCCATATAATTTTAGTTGGTAGTTGACTGTGCTTACGGGAAGTACCCGAGACTTTTTTGAACTCCCTTGGCCAGCCCAATAGAGAGTCCGATGCCGAGAGGAAGAGGAAAAACTAACAAAGGCCTGTTTCCAGCGCCGACCTCGCCAACTCGTCAGAGCCCGGACAAAGACACTCTCCCCATGGATGAGAAGCCTCTGCTGGACCGCGCTCACAGATCATCATGCCCAAAACCCCGAGAAGACCAGCGGCCCTGTGACTTTATCCTTCGGGTGCATTTCTTTCACGTTAAAATGGAGATTCTACAGCTAGCCCGCAATGCTACACTGGAGTTTCAGGGGCAGAGGTTTTCTATCTATCAGGACTTCACTTCTACGATGGCTAAACAGCGCGCTGCCTTCGGAGACGTCAAGAGACAGCTTCGAGACCACCCAGAGGTGAGATATGGACTGCGATTCCCTGCCCGTCTTTAGCTGACCCATGATGGGAGAGATCACCACTTTCACACTCCGGAGAAGGCTACGGCCCATATTCAACGCCACATCAAGAAGCCTTGAACTCATTTGATAAACTTATCTGGCCTGCCTAATTGATCTGGCTATGTAAGTCATTTTGATTTGATCTGCCAGGATTGTAAAACGTCTTCACTCTCCTTCATTTATTATTATTATTATTATTATTATTATCTTTAATTGCTACTACTTTGTTTGTTTGTGTTCTGACTACTTTATGCTCTGAGGACTCATTCAAAGGGGGTCCTCCAGACAGAGTCCTGTTAGTCCTGATGGGTTGTTTCTCTGAGGAACTCTATACGACTGCACAGATGTTTCCTTTCTTATCAGTAGATTTAGTAAAAGAAAGTCTGAAGGCAAAGCAGAGTCCAGCACAGAGAGCTGCTGCTGTCAGTCCCAGTCCACCGTAGAGGCCGATCCTTCCCCGACTCTCTGGTTGTGGACTCACTGTTGGTCTCTGAGGTCTGGGCTCATCAGGAGCTGCTGTAAAGGACAGAAAATAAGCACAAGGCTGTCAGGGAGAAAACCTCTTTTAGTCAAAAAAATTCTATTAAAGAGGACCTATTATGCTCATTTTACTCATTTATGCTCAATTACAGGTTCATAAGTTAACACTGCTTAGCTAACATTAGCCTAACGTAGTGAAACAAGTAACGTCAGCTATAGTTAACACTGCTTAGCTAACGTTAAAGGGCTAAATACACTATCTAGGGGCTGCGGTGGTCCCACAGAATAAATTAACTCGTTCAACTAACTGTTGCGTTATTGTGAAATATAACATGAGTTGCTCTAACCAGGGCAGTCTAATGACCACAAAGTGAAAGTCTTTCGGTCGTCATCACAAACAGAACACGTGCAAAGTGTCTGCTAACCGTGTTAACTGGTGACTGTCAGCCGAATGCGCCCTGGTTGATCGTAGTGACGGCAGCTGTGTCCTCGTAAAAGCCTTCAATTTTACTTAAATCAATTTATTTATTTATGTTTTTATTTATTTAAAATACATACTAATCTGTGTTTATTATCTATGCCAACTATTTATGTAAGTTACTACGAGCAACCACGGACGTATTCGGCTGAAAGTCACCAGTTAACACTGTTAGCAGACAGTAGAGTCACGGCGACTCGCCACCGCAGTAATGGCGGCGGCGCTGGATGGCGGAACACACAAAGCGTTTTTTTTGTGTCTATATAACTCAATAAAGGAAAGGGAAAAAGCAGAAAAGCATAATAAGTTCTCTTTAATGCGCTGGTTTATAACCAAATACCTGCTAAACTACTCAGCTCTGCTATAGTTTGTGTTTAGTGCTGATTAGCAAATGTTAGCATGCTAACTCGCTAAACTAGGATTCTTAGACTTTTAGTCTTGTTTTATTTACTGAGTTCTACTGAATCAACTTACCAGTGACATTGAACCAGCATTTCCCAGCGCTCCCATCATGACCTGTGAGCACTTTACACACATACAGACTCGAGTCATCAGTCCTG
Organism: Sebastolobus alascanus; assembly: GCA_916701645.2. NCBI lineage: Eukaryota > Metazoa > Chordata > Actinopteri > Perciformes > Sebastidae > Sebastolobus > Sebastolobus alascanus. The sequence goes on along the minus strand of CAKAOJ020000830.1, from coordinate 11,555 downwards.
AGTCTGGACACATGAAGTCTGAGTCGTCCTTCTCTGAGGACGTCTTCGTCACACTGGACTCGTCCTGTAAACTGTTGATCCTGAGACTCTGGGACCTCAAAACCTTCATGGAGATGAAACAGGACTGAGGGTCTGAGATCAGCTAACAGTTCACAGTAGTTAAAAAGTGAGTTGGGTGAACTGTGAGTTCTGGTTGAGAACATCCAGTCCAGTTTGATGTTGTGGTTCTCCTCTGCCTGATAGGAGGTCTGTGTCACATTCACTACAAATGATCCTGTTGAGGAAACAGAGAGGGAAAGTGAGGAGCAGACAAACTGACAACTTTAACATGTCAAACTCCATCTAGAGATGTTTGTGTGGACAGTTTAGTGATCATGGTCTCAGTGCTGTAAAGTGCTTTAAAGACACAGAAGTGAACTAAGCAGAGACACAGGAGGTCAGGCTGATGAGCAGCAGGATGCTGCAGATCATCTTCTCCCTGTGAGAGCAGACACACAGTTTTTATTTCACTCTAAATGTTGGATGTCTTCATCTCATCAATGTAACTTTGATCTCATGTGTTTCTGACTCTTCACCTCTAAGCTGCAGTAATGTGTTTCTGTCACCAGATGGCGCCAGAGTAAACATGACTGACTGAAGAGTTGGACAGTTCAATACCACTATATCATCATAATACTACATCATCTGGCATGGATGAAGAAGTACTATACTTCAACTTTATTTTATCAAGTATACTTTAAGTCAAGTTAAAGTATATATTCCCCTAGTATACTTTATGTAGTAAGTATACTAATATCAATGCACTAGTAGTATACTTGTAAGTGTACTACTTATACTTCTTGGGACTAAAGTGGCCCACTTTTTAGTTTATTGAAGTACTTTTAAGTGTAAGAACAGTAAACTTTGATTACACAACTAGTTTACACAAGTTTTACATTTTGTATTGCAACTATACTATAAGTGTACTGATAGTTTACTAGTTTTATACTTGTAGTCCACTTTATAGACATTGAACGCAGCACGGCGGCTGAACAGTAACTCACCCGGATGGTGAACTGGAGACAGTGAACGCAGCACGAAGGCTGAATCAGTACGTGTCCACAGGCTCCGTCGTTTCGACGCTTGCCATTCATTGTCTATGTGAACGGCCACGCAATGCATTCTGGTAGCGTCGCGTCGAGATTCGAGAGGCGGATGGTACGTGTCCACAGGGGCGTTTTTTAACGCGAGGCGACGCGACGCTTCCCAAGATTGGACGCTTGGTGGGCGTGCTACTAGGCGGTGACACGATAGATGATTGACCAATCAGGCGGTGACGTTTTCCCGGCTTTTTTTCTAATTCTTCCGGCGGCACCTGATTGGACGAACGCTTTCCCTCCGTAGGCTGCTCTGCTGCTCCCAGCTTTCAAACCGGAACCAGTATGGAGGCTCGTTTGGAAGCTTTCTTCTCTTATTTCACGAAAGTAGTTCACCGAAATGAATTTCTGAAAACATTTGAGGCGAGAAATAAGCCACGCAGTTGCTAAATCTGTCTTTATTTTGGATCGACAACGTTTATTTTAAAAGATTTTCGGGAGTTTCGAGAGGCGGCGCGTCGCGTCGGACGCCTGCGATTTGCATAAAGTAGTTAGCTAACTACTTCATGCAAATCGCAGGCGTCCGACGCGACGCGCCGCCTCTCGAATCTCGACGCGACGCTACCAGAATGCATTGCGTGGCCGTTCACATAGACAATGAATGGCAAGCGTCGAAACGACGGAGCCTGTGGACACGTACCAGGAGCGTCGCGTCGGACGCCTGCGATTTGCATGAAGTAGAGGGCTAGTCTACTTTATGCAAATCGCAGGCTACCGACGCGACCCGCCGCCTCTCGAAACTCCCGAAAATCTTTTAAAATAAACGTTGTCGAACCAAAATAAAGACAGATTTAGCAACTGCATGGCTTATTTCTCGCCTCAAATGTTTTCAGAAACACATTTCGGTGAACTACTTTCTTGAAATAAGAGAAGAAAGCTTCCAAACGAGCCTCCATACTGGTTCCGGTTTGAAAGCTGGGAGCAGCAGAGCAGCCTACGGAGGGAGAGCGTTCGTCCAATCAGGTGCCGCCGGAAGAATTTGAAAAAAAAGCCGGGAAAACGTCACCGCCTGATTGGTCAATCATCTATCGTGTCACCGCCTAGTAGCACGCCCACCAAGCGTCCAATCTTGGGAAGCGTCGCGTCGCCTCGCGTTAAAAAACGCCCCTGTGGACACAACTCTCCCGGATGATGAACTGGAGACAGTGAACGCAGCACGAAGGCTGAACAGTATTGGTACGTGTCCACAGGGGCGTTTTTTAACGCGAGGCGACGCGACGCTTCCCAAGATTGGACGCTTGGTGGGCGTGCTACTAGGCGGTGACACGATAGATGATTGACCAATCAGGCGGTGACGTTTTCCCGGCTTTTTTTCTAATTCTTCCGGCGGCACCTGATTGGACGAACGCTTTCCCTCCGTAGGCTGCTCTGCTGCTCCCAGCTTTCAAACCGGAACCAGTATGGAGGCTCGTTTGGAAGCTTTCTTCTCTTATTTCACGAAAGTAGTTCACCGAAATGTGTTTCTGAAAACATTTGAGGCGAGAAATAAGCCACGCAGTTGCTAAATCTGTCTTTATTTTGGATCGACAACGTTTATTTTAAAAGATTTTCGGGAGTTTCGAGAGGCGGCGCGTCGCGTCGGACGCCTGCGATTTGCATAAAGTAGATAGCTAACTACTTCATGCAAATCGCAGGCGTCCGACGCGACGCGCCGCCTCTCGAATCTCGACGCGACGCTACCAGAATGCATTGCGTGGCCGTTCACATAGACAATGAATGGCAAGCGTCGAAACGACGGAGCCTGTGGACACGTACCATAACTCTCCCGGTTGGTGAACTGGAGACAGTGAACGCAGCACGAAGGCTGAACAGTAATGGTACGTGTCCACAGGGGCGTTTTTTAACGCGAGGCGACGCGACGCTTCCCAAGATTGGACGCTTGGTGGGCGTGCTACTAGGCGGTGACACGATAGATGATTGACCAATCAGGCGGTGACGTTTTCCCGGCTTTTTTTCTAATTCTTCCTGCGGCACCTGATTGGACGAACGCTTTCCCTCCGTAGGCTGCTCTGCTACTCCCAGCTTTCAAACCGGAACCAGTATGGAGGCTCGTTTGGAAGCTTTCTTCTCTTATTTCACGAAAGTAGTTCACCGAAATGTGTTTCTGAAAACATTTGAGGCGAGAAATAAGCCACGCAGTTGCTAAATCTGTCTTTATTTTGGATCGACAACGTTTATTTTAAAAGATTTTCGGGAGTTTCGAGAGGCGGCGCGTCGCGTCGGACGCCTGCGATTTGCATAAAGTAGTTAGCTAACTACTTCATGCAAATCGCAGGCGTCCGACGCGACGCGCCGCCTCTCGAATCTCGACGCGACGCTACCAGAATGCATTGCGTGGTCGTTCACATAGACAATGAATGGCAAGCGTCGAAACGACGGAGCCTGTGGACACGTACCATCACTCTCAGGGATGATGAACTGGAGACAGTGAACGCAGCACGAAGGCTGAACAGTAACTCTCCCGGTTGGTGAACTGGAGACAGTGAACGCAGCATGAAGGCTGAATAGTAACTCTCCCGGATGATGAACTGGAGACAGTGAACGCAGCACGATGAACAGTACTCTCCCGGTTGGTGAACTGGATCACTGCAGCTGCTGTGAGGCACTCTTGTCTATTTAACGGTTAATAATCGGTTAACGAGGGTCGGTTATCGGTTAAGAAGTTGTTGTTTTTTTTCTTCAAAATTAGCATCCCTAATACAACATGATTCACATAATGATAACCTTTTATATTCATGATGTAGCGAGGAGGAACTGACGTTTTGTTTCTGCTTTGTTATGAGGAAGTGTTTCATGGGATCAATTGTGTTTTGTTTTATTTAGTTTGCAGTGAGTGAGCCGCTGTCTCGGTGATACATCTTGATTTAACTGTTAGTTACATCCAAGTTATAAAAACTAAGCTGCTGAGTGTTTTCGCTACAAAATTCTCGCCTGACTTAGACTCAGCGACACTGGCTAATTACCTGAAAGACAAACTCCGCCGTGAAGTAACTCCGTTAAAATAACCGCCGAGTGCAATGATGTTGGGCGAGATGATGTATGAGCCACAGCTTTGGCCAGAAGGGACTTTTGTGCGGCGTTTATGAGGCGCGTAAACCCAAGGCTGCCGCAGGGCCAGTGGATGTAAAAACACTTATTGCTGCAAGGAATGTGCGTGTGCGTGTGCGTGAGGCTGTGGCATCTGCTGCAATGTAGATATGATTGTGATTCATGACTATTAGAGTTGTGTCATATAACTCGCTGTTAGGACAAAGCGCGACGCATTGTTATTGACAAGCTCCTTGAGAACGCTGATATCTTGTGTATACAAGAGACTTTATTAGCTAAAAAAGACCTAGATGAGCTTAATTCTGTTAATAATGATTTCCATGGGGCAGGGGAGTCTACAACAGATCTAAGCACGGTAATATGATCCACTGATTAGTGTGATTAGCCTAGAGGTGGACTGGTGCATAGCTATTACATTTGTACATAATAAGAATGTTTTAGTCATTTTAAATGTTTACACTCCTTATGAATGTTACCAAAATGAGGATGAATATCTTATCAGGCTCGCTTTTATTAAAGAAAGTGCATATACATGTATATTTGTTATGGGTGATATGTGTTAGCAGAGTTGAATTGTGCAGTGTTTCTGACATGTGTACCCAGTGCTGGACCGAAAATAATTCGGGAGGAATAAAAACACAGTGCGGCATCAGTCTTGCTCTGACTGGAACTCACTCACTCGAAAGAGCGGAGAAACTTTATTGACACGTCAGACTTACACACGCCTCTTGTTGACACTACCTGCATTTCCTGTTCTGACAACATACAAAATAAAAATTCATTTTCACAATTGAGAACACATCTTTTATATATGTCAACAATATGAACGCTGATATCTCAGATATAACTCACTATTTGGTCAACACTTGATCCAATTTTGTCAAGATAGTAAGTTGGTTGTTTCAAAGTGCTGCTGCCAGTAGACAGCTCTACATATACCAGTGAAGCACGGCATACAACATCTTGGCTGGATCACTGTATAAGTACAGCTGATGCTCATGATTGTCTAGAGAAGGTTGAGATTGTGTACGGTCTGGCTACGACAGATCACACACCTGTCTCTGTGATATTAAATGTTGAGAGTCTACCTGAGTTGACCAGTTCTGTTAACCATGAACAAAGTGGGAAATTAGATTGGTCAAGGCTTACAGAAGCAGACTTCTGGCATCGCAGTCCTCGGACTGATAAGAGCCTAAGTAATATTAATGTACCATTTGATGCTATTCTGTGTGGCAACATTAACTGTAAGAACCAAAATCACAATAGTGATCTATGTATAATGTATGATCAAATTGTGAACTATCTAAATAATAATAGTAAATCATTCTGCCAAAAAAGGGCTAAACAACATAAGTTCAGGCCGGGATGGAATGAGTACGTGTCTGAACTTCATGTAGAGGCCAAAGAAGCTTTTAAAAACTGGGTTTTATCAGGAAAAGCTAGGCATGGCCCAGAGTGTGAAAAGAAGAAACATGCAAATACTAAATTTATATATGCTGTACGCTTTATTAGAAGAAATGAGGCGCTAAATGTGGTGAACAAAGTTAGATATTTGGGTCACATCATCAGGAATGATCTACGTGATGACGATGATGTGGTTAGTTTCATGTTTAAGGAGCAATAGGTGATAAGGACACACTGTAAAGTCTCTACAGCAGCTGATCAAATATGAATCAGTATTCTGTTAGTGTAATGCTGATTTCTCTCCTCAGATGTTCTCAGAAACATCTTGTAGTGAAGTGTTTAGCTGTAAAAGGGAACTAACTTTAGTCTCATGTCAGTCACACAGATCAACACCAGGATGGACGTTCCCTCGTTGAGCTCCTGAGAAAGATCAACACCAAGAGGGAGGAACTCATTCAGCAGAACTAGTTAAATCCACAACTGCTCCAGATGTGAGTGGACACATCTGGCAGCATCACTTCTTACATTCTGGGTCCAAACCACTGACTGTATATAAAGATGGACGACGTGACAGCTGCCCTAAAGTGAAGGAAAGGCTGGAAAGCAAAGGACGACACCGCATGGACAAACTGAGTGTTAAAGGCAGAGTGATTGGGAAATGAGACACAGGTGGAAGAGAGAGTCATGTGACCAGGATGAGGAAGGTGTGAGGACACCTGGTGGACAGGTGGAGAATGACAGGAAGGCTTAATAGAGATGCAGGGTCTGAAAAGAGGGACAGAAGAGGAAGTCATCAAACTTTACAGCTCCTCCCTCTGAGTGTCAGACACTCTGAGGGTCAGTAGACTGGACCTGGACTTATTTCACCCTTCAGCTGCTGAATACAATAGTGACTCAACTTAACTGTACAATAATATGTGCAATCATTAATTGTGCACTGCTCCATTTATACTCTACATTCAAGAAATATTATTATTCATTTCTTATTTATACCATTCTGGCATTTATATTTAACACACTTAACAGATCTCACTGCAGCATTTTGTATTTGCTCTGTAGTTATTTGTATTTATTGCACGTCTTAATGCAAATATTTGTACGTATTTTGTATTTCTTACATTCCCATTTTTAATTTAAGTGCTTATATTTCTTTACGTATATTAGGTTTATATTGTAGCATTATGTACATCATTTACTTCTATTTTCTTACATTACATTTAATGTTTATATAAGAGAAACTGTAACACCCCAATTCCCCCCCGGGGATCAATAAAGTATTTCCGATTCTGATATATTTATTTATTATCAGCTCCATATTCCAACGGTTGTTAAATTGAAGTCTGATGAATTAAAAGATGTTATGAAATGAGACTTTTACTTTCAGATTTTGTGCCGTGTATTAGCTGGATGGGGTTTCACAAGTACTGCTGGTAACGTTGTTGATGAGCTGAGAGCAACGACTGCAGGTCTGGAAGGAGAAAAGACGTCGTCTTCCTGTCACTGTTTTCCATGCAGGTTGATGTGATACGACACAAACAGGATTCTGTCAGATATTTTTTCTGTCTGTTTACAGAAAATGTCAGCTGGTATAGAAATGCTACAAACATCTTCAATCAAATAATGAATAAAAAAATGAAGTGAATCATGGATGACTGTTTCCTGTTGATGGACATGAACTGAAACTGTGACTACACAGATGTACTCAACGTGTACTCGGATACATCAGAATACCTTCCCTGGATCAAAAGTACCCTCAAACGTTAGGAGTCAAAATCTTCTTCAGCGTACATTCATTGTATTACGGAGGCATAGTGGTATTCAAAATAAATGTTTATTTCAAATAACACATTTAATTTCCTTCTGTAACAACCTCATCAGAAGACACAGATTGTATTTAAGTGAATAATAACAACAACAACAATAATAACAATAACAAGTATAGCAATAATGACAAATAATAATAATAATAACAATAATATCAATAACAACTATAGCAATAATGACAAATAATAATAATAATAATAACTATAGCAATAATAATGAGAAAAAACAAAACAAAAAAAATTATGATAATAATGACAATAATTTTTGTGATGAAACATCCTCAGATGCTAAGCTAGGGCACATCGTCAGTGATGAACCTGAGGTCATCGGGTGTTTCGGGTCTTTCGAGCATTAGATACCCTCACTCAGGCGACCCAGCTGAGGTTGATCAAGCCTCAGCTTCTGCCCTAGCTGCACTTTTCCACGGATCCGCTCTCTTGATCCAGAGCCACCTGAGGCCTGTACTACGAAGCAGGATTTGGCGTTATCGAGGTAACTTCAGGGTTAACCCTGGGTTTTCCGTCCTACGAAGGTGGATCACTTCTTACCGGGGTAGATCACCATGGTAACTTACGCTGAACGGCTCACCTGCTCCGGAGCAGGTTATGTTCCAGATAAGAGATCAACTCGAAGAAAAACACCGCCTACTGACCAATCAGAGCTCAGTGCGCTGATCGTATGGTAATATTACACAAATATGAAGAAGTTTAAGTCATAATCCAGGCTAAAAACAACACAGTTTAAACTGACAAATGCAGGAAGGACAGATGGATTTATGCTGCGGGTGTTTACCGCTTTGAATTATACTTTTATATTTATTTTTTTACTTGCTCTTGAGTCCGTTCCACACCGCAGGAAACGGAGACGCACCTGAGAGAAGGTTGAAATAGTTATACACGCGTTTTGTTTAACAATGGGTAAAATGACGTGTAACCGTCCATCCAGCCATCAATATAATTTCTTATTGCTATTTATAACTCGACGACTTTATCCGACTTTTGAGTGTTCCGTTAAATTACTAAATCGGTTAATTGACGCATTCACACATCGGGAGTTTTTTTATTTTTCCAGCTGTCCTTCCTGTATTTGGCCGCTTCAACTGTGTTACTTTTAGTCTGGATTAAGTGTTTAACTTCTTCATATTTGTCTAATATAGTTTACTCTTCCTTTGTAATATGTGCCGCTCTGCCTGTCTGTCTGCTGACAGTAGACTTGTCCATGTTAGTGATTGGTCAGTTGCTGCAAACCCCGCCCCGTTCACGTGAACGCGCTCATAACCAGATAGAGAAACCCTGGGTTGATTTACCGAGTTGATAACCACCTTCGTAGGACAGTTTAGCGGGAACTCGTTTGTTAGGGTTGGTTAAGCCAGATAACGAGAACATACCCAGGGTATGTTGAACTCGCTTCGTAGTACAGGCCTCTGGAGGCTTTCTCAGCAGCCTCCATGCTGTTACAGATGGCCCTCCTACTCCTCTCTCCTGTGATGCCGAGTGCAGAGTAAGCCTTACGGAGGGACTGTCCTGCAAAGCCTCTGCACCCTACCTCCACCGGCAAGCACCTTGCCTTCCAGCCTTGTCTGCGGCAGTCGCTGACGAGGCCCTCGTTCTTCTCCCTCTTGCGCTCAAAAGCTTCCTCCATGCGGTCCTCCCATGGCACAGTCAGTTCCAGCATGACAATGTTCTTTGTTGTCTCTGATATTAGAACAATGTCAGGTCTTGCGGTCTTGGAGACATGCTGAGGGAACTTGAGTTGCCGACCCAAGTCCACTGTCAGCTGCCAATCCTGTGCAGTGTTGAGAAGCCCTGATGTTGCCTTAGGTGTTGCTCTTGGCTTCTCTCCGGCTCTGATGAAGCTGATGGTGTGCTTCGTGGGTCTTGACCTCCGGCTGCTGGCGATGGCACTGCAGATGGTCTCCGCGATGGTCCCAAGCACCTGGTTGTGCCGCCAGCGATATTGGCCAGCCGCCAGCGATATCGGCCCTCCCCCAGCGCCTTTGGGCAGCAGCTCAAAATGTGCTCTAGGATCCCCTTCCTCTGGCAGAGGGAGCATGCAGGTGTTTCGACCAAGCCCAAGCAGTGCAGGTTTGATGGACTGGGGAGGATATCATAGACCGCCTGGACCAAGAACTTGATGCGGTGTGGCTCTGACCTCCAGATGTCAGTCCAGGAGATCTTCCTCTCCACAGCGTGTTCACATCTAGTCCAGGCGCCTTGCTGCCTCATTCCCACTGCTCTACTGGAGCTCTCCTCCTCAACGGCAGCTCTCACCTCATCCTGGACCAGTTTCCGCCGTTCCTTCCCCCGAGCCTTGTTGTAACGGGGAGTTGTGGTGGTTCCTAGCCCAGCCCTTCCTCTTGCCACTGTTCCCACCAGGACTCCATGGCGTAGCCGTGACTGCCTGCTCAACTGCCGCCTCTGCTCTCCACTTCCTGCCAGTCTTGACTGCTACCCCTGCCCCCGAGCCTTAAGGGTCGCTTGACTCTCAGAACTGCAGCACCTCCCTTGCACGCAAGACCTTGAACTCTTCCTCGATGGATTTGAAGGGGAGCCTCAGTTTGCAGGTGTTTCCGTAGAGGGCGATGCTGCTCAAGCTCCTCGGTAGACCTAGCCAATGAAGTCGCTCTCCCTCTGTCTGTGTTGTAATCAGAGCTTCTCCATGCTTTGTTGACATAGCCGGGCCAACTGCACTTGCCTTTTAGTGCATGTGAGCATGTCCCGCTGGCTAGCTAACGCCCACCGCTCTGCACTGCTCTCATATGGCGGTTAGAGCTGATAACGCCGTCAAACAGTATAGAAGCAAAGAGGCGAAACTTCGGTGCTTATTGACAACAGCCACTACATTACGACGGAGTATTAGAGCCACATTGGGGGGAGGGGAAATCTAAGATTTCGAGAATAAAATCATAATATTACGAGAAAAAAGTCATAATTTAATGAGAATAAAGTCATACTATTTCAAGAAAAAAGTTGTAATATTACGAGAATAAAGTCATAATTTTACGAGAATAAAAGTCATCTCCTCCTCCACAGAAGAGTCAGTTTCCTCCATCAGGTCCGTGTGATTCTTTCTTCAGAATAAACTCAGTTCCTTTCACAATCTTTTCCATGTCTTGATACTGATGATAATGTGGTGCTGATGTGCCAAAAGATGAAGTATTTGCTTATTTGTAAAACCTAAACTAAAGTAAAACTTCAAAAGATGCTCCACGTTCCTCATTTTCACACTATTTCCCCTCTAAAATAACACATACAATTACTACTTTATAATATTATGACTTTATTCTCATAATACTACGACTTTTTTTCTCTTAAACTTCTGACTTTATCCTCGTAATATTACGACTTTTATTCTCTTAAACTTATGACTTTATTCTCGTAATATTATGAGTTTTTTTCTCTTAAATGTATGACTTTATTCTCATAATATTACTACTTTTTTTCTCGTTAACTTAGGACTTTATTCTCTTAATATTATGACTTTATTCTCATAATATTATGACTTTATTCTACATGCATGCTCTTTGGTCTACTGGACTCCATTTTGGATCCTTGACATGAAAAAGTTTGAGATTGATCTCAAAATCTGTGTGCTGGATTTTTCTAACTTCCGTTTATGTCCATCGCTCACTTTATGCTCCTCTGGGAAGCAGCCGGGCTAAAAGTTTAATAAATAAATAAGTAAATAGTTATAATAGTATGAATATTTATAATGGTTTTATTGTTCAACACAGGCCATTTTGGTAGAGACATTAAAATTATAACAATATAGAATTTTGTTTTACTTTTTTACTTTTACACTTTGTAGGCCCATGTTTATTTTTAGTCGCTTTCAGTCCAAAATGGCGCCCTACTCTGCCTCTGATTGGCCCCGTTCACCTTCTCTCTTCCAAATCCAACAAGAAGGCTTTTAAATACCCCGCTGAGTTTTCAGGTTAAAACCCCGTTTGGGCCCACAAAAAAAAGGAATTTTAAACCACCGGATCCTCTACTAAAAAAATCAAAACACATGGAGCGCTGAGTGAACGTGGTCTGGTATCTGTGAGAGGGTCTGGTTTCAGAGACGCTGTAGAAGGACAGAATACCTCGCTGGCAGCTGAAGTCTGCTGCTTGGCCCAAGACTGTAAAAGTCACCCCAATGAGT
>CAKAOJ020000829.1:30000-60000 GCA_916701645.2 Sebastolobus alascanus | reverse complement strand
AAAAAAGTCATAGTATAGTATGTCGAAAATTTTATGAAAAAAATTCATAGTATAGCATATCGAAAATTTTTTGAAAAAAAAGTCATACTATGGCATGTCGAAAATATTATGTCGAAGCATGTCGAAAATTTTATGAAAAAAAGTCATAGTATAGCATGTCGAAAATTTTATGAAAAAAAGTCATAGTATAGCATATCGAAAATTTTGTGAAAAAAAAGTCATACTATAGCATGTCGAAAATATTATGAAAAAAAAGTCATTGTATAGCATGACGAAAATTTGCTGAAAGAAAAATCAAACAATAGTATGTCAAATTTTATGTAAAAAAAAGTCATACTATAGCATGTCGAAAATGTTATGAAATAAAAGTCATAGTATAGCATGACGAAAATTTGGTGAAAGAAAAATCAAACAATAGTATGTCAAATTTTATGTAAAAAAAAGTCATAGTACAGTATTTCAAATTTAATGAGAAAAAGTCATAGTATAGTATGTCGACAATTTTATGAAAAAAAATTCAACCATAGCGTGTCGTAAAGTTTATGATAAAAAAGTCATACTATAGCATATCAAACATTTTATGAAAAAAAGTCATAGTATAGCATGTCGAAAATTTTATGAAAAAAAAGTCATAGTATAGCGTGTCGAAAATTTAATAAAAAAAAGTCATAGAATAGCATATCGAAAATTTTGTGAAAACAAGTCATAGTTTAGTATGTCGAAAATTTTATGAAAAAAAAGTCATACTATAGCATGTCGAAAATTTTATGAAAAAAAAATCATACTATAGCATGTCGAAAATTTTATGAAAAAAATTCATAGTATAGTATGTCGAAAATGTTATGAAAAAAAGTTATGGTATAGCATGTCGAAAATTTTATGAAAAAAAGTCATAGTATAGCATATTGAAAATTTTGTGAGAAAAAGTCATAGTATAGTATGTCGACAATTTTATGAAAAAAAATTCATACTATAGCATGTCCTAAATTTTATGAAAAAAAAGTCATACTATAGCATATCAAACATTTTATGAAACAAAGTCATAGTATAGCATGTCGAACATTTTATGAAAAGAAGTCATAGAATAGCATGTCGAAAATTTTATGAAAAAAAGTCATAGTATAGCATATTGAAAATTTTGTGAAAAAAAGTCATACAATAGCATGTCAAATTTTATGTAAAAAAAAGTCATAGTATAGAATGTCGAAAATTTTATGAAAAAAAGTCATAGTATAGTATGTCGAAAATTTTAGGAAAAAAAGTTATAGTATAGTATGTCGACAATTTTATGAAAAATAATTCTTACCATAGCATTTCGTAAATTTTATGAAAAAAGTCATACTATAGAATATATCAAACATTTTATGAAAAAAAGTCATAGAATAGCATGTCGAAAATTTTATGAAAAAAAGTCATAGTATAGCATATTGAAAATTTTATGAAAAAAAGTCATACTATAGCATGTCAAATTTTATGTAAAAAAAAGTCATAGTATAGTATGTCGAAAATTTTATGAAAAAAAGTTATAGTATATAATGTCGACAATTTTATGAAAAAAAATTCTTACCGTAGCATTTCGTAAATTTTATGAAAAAAAAGTCATACTATAGCATATCAAACATTTTATTAAAAAAAGTCATAGTATAGCATGTCAAAAATTTTATGAAAAAAAGTCATAGTATAGCATATCGAACATTTTGTGAAAAAAAGTCATACTATAGCATGTCGAAAATTTTATGAAAAAAAAGTCATAGAATAGCATGTCGAAAATTTTATGAAAAAGAGTCATAGTATAGTATGTCAAATTTTATGAGAAAAAGTCATAGTATAGTATGTCGACAATTTTATGAAAAAAAATTCATACTATAGCATTTCGAAAATTTTATGAAAAAAGTCATACTATAGCATATCAAACATTTTATGAAAAAAAGTCAGTATAGCATGTCGAAAATTTTATGAAAAAAAGTCATAGAATAGCATGTCGAAAATTTTATGAAAAAAAAGTCATAGTATAGCATGTCGAAAATTTTATGAAAAAAAGTCATAGTATAGCATATCGAAAATTTTGTGAAAAAAAATTCATACATGCATGTCGAAAATTTTATGAAAAAAAAGTCAGTATAGCATGTCGAAAGTTTTATGAAAAAAAAGTCATAGTATAGCATGTCGAAAGTTTTATGAAAAAAAAGTCATAGTATAGCATGTCGAAAATTTTATGAAAAAGTCATAGAATAGCATGTTGAAAATTTTAATAAAAAAAAAGTCATAGTATAGCACCGAAAATTTTGTGAAAAAAGTCATACTATAGCATGTCGAAATTTTATGAAAAAAAAGTCATAGTATAGCATGTCGACAATTTTATGAAAAAAAAGTCATAGTATAGCCTGTCGAAAATTTTATGAAAAAAAAGTCATACTATAGCATATCAAACATTTTATGAAAAAAGTCATAGTATAGTATATCGAAAATTTTGTGAAAAAAACTCATAGTATAGTATGTCGAAAATTTTATGAAAGTCATAGTATAGTATGTCGAAAATTTTATGAAAAAAAGTCATAGTATAGCATATTGAAAATTTTGTGAAAAAAAGTCATACTATAACATGTCAAATTTTATGTAAAAAAAATTCATAGTATAGTATGTCGAAAATTTTATGAAAAAAAGTCATAGTATAGTTGGTCGAAAATTTTATGAAAAAAAGTTATAGTATAGTATGTCGACAATTTTATGAAAAAAAATTCTTACCATAACATTTCGTAAATTTTATGAAAAAAGTCATACTATAGCATATCAAACATTTTATGAAAAAAAGTCATAGAATAGCATGTCGAAAATTTTATGAAAAAAAGTCATAGTTTAGCATATCAAAAATTTTGTGAAAAAAAAGTCATACTATAGCATGTCGTTAATTTTATGAAAAAAAAAGTCATACTATAGCGTGTCAAAAATTTTATGAAAAAAGTCATAGTATAGCATGTCGAATATTTTATGAAAAAAAGTCATAGTATAGCATATCGAAAATTTTATGAAAAAAGTCATAGAATAGCATGTCGAAAATTTTATGAAAAAAAGTCATAGTATAGTATGTCAAATTTTATGAAAAAAAGTCATAGTATAGCATATCGAAAATTTTGTGAAAAAAAATTCATACATGCATGTCGAAAATTTTATGAAAAAAAAGTCATAGTATAGCATGTCGAAAGTTTTATGAAAAAAAAGTCATAGTATAGCATGTCGAAAATTTTATGAAAAAAAGTCATAGAATAGCATGTTGAAAATTTTAATGAAAAAAAAGTCATAGTATAGCACCGAAAATTTTGTGAAAAAAGTCATACTATAGCATGTCGAAATTTTATGAAAAAAAAGTCATAGTATAGCATGTCGACAATTTTATGAAAAAAAAGTCATAGTATAGCATGTCGAAAATTTTATGAAAAAAAAGTCATACTATAGCATATCAAACATTTTATGAAAAAAGTCATAGTATAGTATATCGAAAATTTTGTGAAAAAAAGTCATGGTATAGTATGTCGAAAATTTTATGAAAGTCATAGTATAGGATATCGAAAAATTTTGTGAAAAAAAAGTCATACTATAGCATGTCAAATTTTATGAAAAAAAATTCATAGTATATCATGACGAAAATTTGGTGAAAAAAAAGTCAAACTATAGTATGTCAAATTTTATGTAAAAAAAAGTCATAGTATAGTATGTCGAAAATTTTATGAAAAGAAGTCATAGTATAGTATGTCGAAAATGTTATGAAAAAAAGTTATGGTATAGTATGTCGAAAATTTTATGAGAAAAAGTCATAGTATAGTATGTCGACAATTTTATGAAAAAAAATTCATACTATAGCATGTCCTAAATTTTATGAAAAAAAAGTCATACTATAGCATATCAAAAATTTTATGAAAAAAAGTCATAGTATAGCATGTCGAACATTTTATGAAAAAAAGTCATAGAATAGCATGTCGAAAATTTTATGAAAAAAAGTCATAGTATAGCATATTGAAAATTTTATGAAAAAAAGTCATACTATAGCATGTCAAATTTTATGTAAAAAAAAGTCATAGTATAGTATGTCGAAAATTTTATGAAAAAAAGTCATAGTATAGTATGTCGAAAATTTTATGAAAAAAAGTTATAGTATATAATGTCGACAATTTTATGAAAAAAAATTCTTACCATAGCATTTCGTAAATTTTATGAAAAAAAAAAAGTCATACTATAGCATATCAAACATTTTATGAAAAAAAGTCATTATAGCATGTCGAAAATTTTATGAAAAAAAGTTATAGAATAGCGTATCGAAAATTTTGTGAAAAAAAATTCATACATGCATGTCGAAAATTTTATGAAAAAAAAGTCATAGTATAGCATGTCGAAAATTTTATGAAAAAAAGTCATAGAATAGCATGTTGAAAATTTTAATGAAAAAAAAGTCATAGTATAGCACCGAAAATTTTGTGAAAAAAGTCATACTATAGCATGTCGAAATTTTAAGAAAAAAAAGTCATAGTATAGCATGTCGACAATTTTATGAAAAAAAAGTCATAGTATAGCATGTCGAAAATTTTATGAAAAAAAGTCATAGTATAGCATATCGAAAAATTTTCTGAAAAAAAAGTCATTCTATAGCATGTCAAATTTTCTGAAAAAAAAAGTCATAGTATAGCATGACGAAAATTTGGTGAAAAAAAGTCATACTATAGCATGTCAAATTTTATGTAAAAAAAAGTCAGTATAGTATGTCAAATTTTATGAAAAAAAGTCATAGTATAGCATGTCGAAAGTTTTATGAAAAAAAAGTCATAGTATAGCATGTTGAAAATTTTAATGAAAAAAAAGTCATAGTATAGCACCGAAAATTTTGTGAAAAAAGTCATACTATAGCATGTCGAAATTTTATGAAAAAAAGGTCATAGTATAGCATGTCGACAATTTTATGAAAAATAAGTCATAGTATAGCATGTCGAAAATTTTATGAAAAAAAAGTCATACTATAGCATATCAAACATTTTATGAAAAAAAGTCATAGTATAGTATATCGAAAATTTTGTGAAAAAAAGTGATAGTATAGTATGTCGAAAATTTTATGAAAGTCATAGTATAGTACGTCGAAAATTTTATGAAAAAAAGTCATAGTATAGCATATCGAAAAATTTTGTGAAAAAAAAGTCATACTATAGCATGTCAAATTTTATGAAAAAAAAGTCATAGTATTGCATGACGAAAATTTGGTGAAAAAAAAGTCAAACTATAGTATGTCAAATTTTATGTAAAAAAAAGTCATAGTATAGCATGTCGAAATTTTTAAAAAAAAAGTCATAATATAGTATGTCGAAAATGTTATGAAAAAAAGTTATGGTATAGTATGTCGAAAATTTTATGAGAAAAAGTCATAGTATAGTATGTCGACAATTTTATGAAAAAAAGTCATACTATAGCATATCAAAAATTTTATGAAAAAAAGTCATAGTATAGCATGTCGAAAATTTTATGAAAAAAAGTCATAGTATAGCATATTGAAAATTTTGTGAAAAAAAGTCATACTATAGCATGTCAAATTTTATGTAAAAAAAAGTCATAGTATAGTATGTCGAACATTTTATGAAAAAAAGTCATAGTATAGTATGTCGAAAATTTTATGAAAAAAAGTTATAGTATAGTATGTCGACAATTTTATGAAAAAAAATTCTTACCATAGCATTTCGTAAATTTTATGAAAAAAGTCATACTATAGCATATCAAACATTTTATGAAAAAAAGTCATAGAATAGCATGTCGAAAATTTTATGAAAAAAAGTCATAGTTTAGCATATCGAAAATTTTGTGAAAAAAAAGTCATACTATAGCATGTCGTTAATTTTATGAAAAAAAAAGTCATACTGTAGCAGGTCAAATTTTATGAAAAAAGTCATAGTATAGCATGTCGAATATTTTATGAAAAAAAGTCATAGTATAGCATATTTAACATTTTGTGAAAAAAAAGTCATACTATAGCATGTCGAAAATTTTATGAAAAAAAAGTCATAGAATAGCATGTCGAAAATTTTATGAAAAAAAGTCATAGTATAGTATGTCAAATTTTATGAAAAAAAGTCATAGTATAGCATATCGAAAATTTTGTGAAAAAAAATTCATACATGGATGTCGAAAATTTTATGAAAAAAAAGTCATAGTATAGCATGTCGAAAGTTTTATGAAAAAAAAGTCATAGTATAGCATGTCGAAAATTTTATGAAAAAAAGTCATAGAATAGCATGTTGAAAATTTTAATGAAAAAAAAGTCATAGTATAGCACCGAAAATTTTGTGAAAAAAGTCATACTATAGCATGTCGAAATTTTATGAAAAAAAAGTCATAGTATAGCATGTCGACAATTTTATGAAAAAAAGTCATAGTATAGTATGTCGAAAATGTTATGAAAAAAAGTTATGGTATAGTATGATGAAAATTTTATGGGAAAAAGTCATAGTATAGTATGTCGACAATTTTATGAAAAAAAATTCATACTATAGCATGTCCTAAATTTTATGAAAAAAAAGTCATACTATAGCATATCAAAAATGTTATGAAAAAAAGTCATAGTATAGCATGTCGAACATTTTATGAAAAAAAGTCATAGAATAGCATATTGAAAATTTTGTGAAAAAAAGTCATACTATAGCATGTCAAATTTTATGAAAAAAAGTCATAGTTTAGCATATCGAAAATTTTGTGAAAAAAAAGTCATACTATAGCATGTCGTTAATTTTATGAAAAAAAAGTCATACTGTAGCAGGTCAAATTTTATGAAAAAGTCATAGTATAGCATGTCGAATATTTTATGAAAAAAAGTCATAGTATAGCATATCGAAAATTTTGTGAAAAAAAAGTCATACTATAGCATGTCGAAAATTTTATGAAAAAAAAGTCATAGAATAGCATGTCGAAAATTTTATGAAAAAAAGTCATAGTATAGTATGTCAAATTTTATGAAAAAAAGTCATAGTATAGCATATCGAAAATTTTGTGAAAAAAAATTCATACATGGATGTCGAAAATTTTATGAAAAAAAGTCATAGTATAGTATGTCGAAAATTTTATGAAAAAAAGTCATAGTATAGCATGTCGAAAGTTTTATGAAAAAAAAGTCATAGTATAGCATGTCGAAAATTTTGTGAAAAAAAGTCATAGAATAGCATGTTGAAAATTTGAATGAAAAAAAAGTCATAGTATAGCACCGAAAATTTTGTGAAAAAAGTCATACTATAGCATGTCGAAATTTTATGAAAAAAAAGTCATAGTATAGCATGTCGACAATTTTATGAAAAAAAAGTCATAGTATAGCATGTCGAAAATTTTGTGAAAAAAAGTCATAGTATAGTATGTCGAAAATTTTATGAAAGTCATAGTATAGTATGTCGAAAATTTTATGAAAAAAAGTCATAGTATAGCATATCGAAAAATTTTGTGAAAAAAAAGTCATACTATACGATGTCAAATTTTATCAAAAAAAAGTCATAGTATAGCATGACGAAAATTTGGTGAAAAAAAAGTCAAACTATAGTATGTCAAATTTTATGTAAAAAAAAGTCATAGTATAGTATGTCGAAAATGTTATGAAAAACAGTTATGGTATAGTATGTCGAAAATTTTATGAGAAAAAGTCATAGTATAGTACGTCGACAATTTTATAAAAAAAAATTCATACTATAGCATGTCCTAAATTTTATGAAAAAAAAGTCATACTATAGCATATCAAACATTTTATGAAAAAAAGTCATAGTATAGCATGTCGAACATTTTATGAAAAAAAGTCATAGAATAGCATGTTGAAAATTTTAGGAAAAAAAGTCATAGTATAGCATATTGAAAATTTTGTGAAAAAAAGTCATACTATAGCATGTCAAATTTTATGTAAAAAAAAGTCATACTATAGCATGTCAAATTTTATGTAAAAAAAAGTCATAGTACAGTATGTCGAAAATTTTATGAAAAAAAGTTATAGTATAGTATGTCGACAATTTTATGAAAAAAAATTCTTACCATAGCATTTCGTAAATTTTATGAAAAAACTCATACTATAGCATATCAAAGATTTTATGAAAAAAAGTCATAGAATAGCATGTCGAAAATTTTATGAAAAAGTCATAGTATAGCATATCGAAAATTTTGTGAAAAAAAAGTCATACTATAGCATGTCGTTAATTTTATGAAAAAAAAAGTCATACTATAGCATGTCAAATTTTATGAAAAAAGTCATAGTATAGCATGTCGAATATTTTATGAAAAAAAGTCATAGTATAGCATATCGAAAATTTTGTGAAAAAAAAGTCATACTATAGCATGTCGAAAATTTTATGAAAAAAAAGTCATAGAATAGCATGTCGAAAATTTTATGAAAAAAAGTCATAGTATAGTATGTCAAATTTTATGAAAAAAAGTCATAGTATAGTATGTCAAATTTTATGAGAAAAAGTCATAGTATAGTATGTCGACAATTTTATGAAAAAAAATTCATACTATAGCATTTCGTACATTTTATGAAAAAAGTCATACTATAGCATATCAAACATTTTATGAAAAAAAGTCATAGTATAGCATGTCGAAAATTTTGTGAAAAAAAGTCATAGTATAGTATGTCAAATTTTATGAGAAAAAGTCATAGTATAGTATGTCGACAATTTTATGAAAAAAAATTCATACTATAGCATTTCGTAAATTTTATGAAAAAAGTCATACTATAGCATATCAAACATTTTATGAAAAAAAGTCATAGTATAGCATGTCGAAAATTTTATGAAAAAAAAGTTATAGTATAGCATGTCGAAAATTTTATGAAAAAAAGTCATAGAATAGCATGTCGAAAATTTTATGAAAAAAAGTCATAGTATAGCATATCGAAAATTTTGTGAAAAAAAAGTCATACTATAGCATGTCGAAAATATTATGAAAAAAAAGTCATAGTATAGCATGTCGAAAATATTATGAAAAAAAAGTCATAGTATAGCATGACGAAAATTTGGTGAAAGAAAAATCAAACAATAGTATGTCAAATTTTATGTAAAAAAAAGTCATACTATAGCATGTCGAAAATATTATGAAAAAAAAGTCATAGTATAGCATGACGAAAATTTGGTGAAAGAAAAATCAAACAATAGTATGTCAAATTTTATGTAAAAAAAAGTCATACTATAGCATGTCGAAAATGTTATGAAAAAAAAGTCATAGTATAGCATGACGAAAATTTTATAAAAAAGTCATAGAATAGCATTTCGAAAATTTTATAAAAAAGTCATAGAATAGCATTTCGAAAATTTTATGAAAAAAAAGACAGTATAGCATATCGAAAATTTTGTGAAAACAAGTCATAGTATAGTATGCCAAAAATTTTATGAAAAAAAAGTCATACTATAGCATGTCGAAAATTTTATGAAAAAAAATTCTTACCATAGCATTTCGTAAATTTTATGAAAAAAAGTCATACTATAGCATATCAAACATTTTATGAAAAAAAGTCATAGTATAGCATGTCGAAAATGTTATGAAAAAAAAGTCATAGTATAGCATGTCAAAAATTTTATGAAAAAAAGTCATAGAATAGCATGTCGAAAATTTTATGAAAAAAAGTCATAGTATAGCATATCGAAAATTTTGTGAAAAGAAAGTCATACTATAGCATGTCGTTAATTTTATGAAAAAAGTCATAGTATAGCATGTCGAAAATTTTATGAAAAAAAGTCATAGTATATCATATCGAAAATTTTGTGAAAAAAAAGTCATAGTATAGCATGTCGAAAATGTTATGAAAAAAAGTCATAGTATAGTATGTCAAATTTTATGAAAAAAAAGTCATAGTATAGTATGTCAAATTTTATGAGAAAAAGTCATAGTATAGTATGTCGACAATTTTATGAAAAAAAATTCATACTATAGCATTTCGTAAATTTTATGAAAAAAGTCATACTATAGCATATCAAACATTTTATGAAAAAAAGTCATAGTATAGCATGTCGAAAATTTGATGAAAAAAAGTCATAGTATAGTATGTCAAATTTTATGAGAAAAAGTCATAGTATAGTATGTCGACAATTTTATGAAAAAAAATTCATACTATAGCATTTCGTAAATTTTATGAAAAAAGTCATACTATAGCATATCAAACATTTTATGAAAAAAAGTCATAGTATAGCATGTCAAAAATTTTATGAAAAAAAAGTTATAGTATAGCATGTCGAAAATTTTATGAAAAAAAAGTCATAGTATAGCATGTCGAAAATTTTATGAAAAAAAGTCATAGTATAGCATATCGAAAATTTTGTGAAAAAAAGTCATACTATAGCATGTCGAAAATATTATGAAAAAAAAGTCATAGTATAGCATGACGAAAATTTGGTGAAAGAAAAATCAAACAATAGTATGTCAAATTTTATAAAAAAAAAAGTCATACTATAGCATGTCGAAAATGTTATGAAAAAAAAAGTCATAGTATAGCATGACGAAAATTTGGTGAAAAAAAAATCAAACAATAGTATGTCAAATTTTATGTAAAAAAAAGTCATAGTACAGTATGTCAAATTTAATGAGAAAAAGTCATAGTATAGTATGTCGACAATTTTATGAAAAAAAATTCAACTATAGCGTGTCTTAAAGTTTATGATAAAAAAGTCATACTATAGCATATCAAACATTTTATGAAAAAAAAGTCATAGTATAGCATGTCGAAAATTTTATAAAAAAGTCATAGAATAGTATGTCAAATTTTATGAGAAAAAGTCATAGTATAGTATATTGAAAATTTTGTGAAAAAAAGTCATACTATAGCATGTCAAATTTTATGTAAAAAAAAGTCATACTATAGCATGTCAAATTTTATGTAAAAAAAAGTCATAGTATAGTATGTCGAAAATTTTATGAAAAAAAGTTATAGTATAGTATGTCGACAATTTTATGAAAAAAAATTCTTACCATAGCATTTCGAAAATGTTATGAAAAAAAAGTCATAGTATAGCATGTCAAAAATTTTATGAAAAAAAGTCATAGAATAGCATGTCGAAAATTTTATGAAAAAAAGTCATAGTATAGCATATCGAAAATTTTGTGAAAAAAAAGTCATACTATAGCATGTCGTTAATTTTATGAAAAAAAAAGTCATACTATAGCATGTCAAATTTTATGAAAAAAGTCATAGTATAGCATGTCGAATATTTTATGAAAAAAAGTCATAGTATAGCATATCGAAAATTTTGTGAAAAAAAAGTCATACTATAGCATGTCGAAAATTTTATGAAAAAAAAGTCATAGAATAGCATGTCGAAAATTTTATGAAAAAAAGTCATAGTATAGTATGTCAAATTTTATGAAAAAAAGTCATAGTATAGTATGTCGACAATTTTATGAAAAAAAATTCATACTATAGCATTTCGTACATTTTATGAAAAAAGTCATACTATAGCATATCAAACATTTTATGAAAAAAAAGTCATACTATAGCATGTCGAAAATTTTGTGAAAAAAAGTCATAGTATAGTATGTCAAATTTTATGAGAAAAAGTCATAGTATAGTATGTCAAATTTTATGAGAAAAAGTCATAGTATAGTATGTCGACAATTTTATGAAAAAAAGTCATAGTATAGCATATCGAAAATTTTGTGAAAAAAAAGTCATACTATAGCATGTCGAAAATATTATGAAAAAAAAGTCATAGTATAGCATGACGAAAATTTGGTGAAAGAAAAATCAAACAATAGTATGTCAAATTTTATGTAAAAAAAAGTCATACTATAGCATGTCGAAAATGTTATGAAAAAAAAGTAATAGTATAGCATGACGAAAATTTTATAAAAAAGTCATAGAATAGCATTTCGAAAATTTTATAAAAAAGTCATAGAATAGCATTTCGAAAATTTTATGAAAAAAAAGACATAGTATAGCATATCGAAAATTTTGTGAAAACAAGTCATAGTATAGTATGTCGAAAATTTTATGAAAAAAAAGTCATACTATAGCATGTCGAAAATTTTATGAAAAAAAATTCTTACCATAGCATTTCGTAAATTTTATGAAAAAAAGTCATACTATAGCATATCAAACATTTTATGAAAAAAAGTCATAGTATAGCATGTCGAAAATGTTATGAAAAAAAAGTCATAGTATAGCATGTCAAAAATTTTATGAAAAAAAGTCATAGAATAGCATGTCGAAAATTTTATGAAAAAAAGTCATAGTATAGCATATCGAAAATTTTGTGAAAAAAAAGTCATACTATAGCATGTCGAAAATTTTATGAAAAAAGTCATAGTATAGCATGTCGAAAATTTTATGAAAAAAAGTCATAGTATATCATATCGAAAATTTTGTGAAAAAAAAGTCATACTATAGCATGTCGAAAATTTTATGAAAAAAAAGTCAAAGAATAGCATGTCGAAAATGTTATGAAAAAAAGTCATGGTATAGTATGTCAAATTTTATGAGAAAAAGTCATAGTATAGTATGTCGACAATTTTATGAAAAAAAATTCATACTATAGCATTTCGTAAATTTTATGAAAAAAGTCATACTATAGCATATCAAACATTTTATGAAAAAAAGTCATAGTATAGCATGTCGAAAATTTTATGAAAAAAAGTCATAGTATAGTATGTCAAATTTTATGAGAAAAAGTCATAGTATAGTATGTCGACAATTTTATGAAAAAACAATTCATACTATAGCATTTCGTAAATGTTATGAAAAAAGTCATACTATAGCATATCAAACATTTTATGAAAAAAAGTCATAGTATAGCATGTCAAATTTTATGAAAAAAAAGTTATAGTATAGCATGTCGAAAATTTTATGAAAAAAAAGTCATAGTATAGCATGTCGAAAATTTTATGAAAAAAAGTCATAGTATTGCATATCGAAAATTTTGTGAAAAAAAAGTCATACAATAGCATGTCGAAAATATTATGAAAAAAAAGTCATAGTATAGCATGACGAAAATTTGGTGAAAGAAAAATCAAACAATAGTATGTCAAATTTTATGTAAAAAAAAGTCATACTATAGCATGTCGAAAATGTTATGAAAAAAAAGTCATAGTATAGTATGTCAAATTTTATGAAAAAAAGTCATAGTATAGTATGTCAAATTTTATGAGAAAAAGTCAGTATAGTATGTCGACAATTTTATGAAAAAAAATTCATACTGTAGCATTTCGTAAATTTTATGAAAAAAGTCATACTATAGCATATCAAACATTTTATGAAAAAAAGTCATAGTATAGCATGTCGAAAATTTTATGAAAAAAAGTCATAGTATAGTATGTCAAATTTTATGAGAAAAAGTCATAGTATAGTATGTCGACAATTTTATGAAAAAAAATTCATACTATAGCATTTCGTAAATTTTATGAAAAAAGTCCTACTATAGCATATCAAACATTTTATGAAAAAAAGTCATAGTATAGCATGTCAAAAATTTTATGAAAAAAAAGTTAAAGTATAGCATGTCGAAAATTTTATGAAAAAAAGTCATAGTATAGCATATCGAAAATTTTTTGAAAAAAAAGTCATACTATAGCATGTCGAAAATATTATGAAAAAAAAGTCATAGTATAGCATGACGAAAATTTGGTGAAAGAAAAATCAAATAGTATGTCAAATTTTATGTAAAAAAAAGTCATACTATAGCATGTCGAAAATGTTATGAAAAAAAAGTCATAGTATAGTATGTCAACTTTTATGAAAAAAAGTCATAGTATAGTATGTCAAATTTTATGAGAAAAAGTCATAGTATAGTATGTCGACAATTTTATGAAAAAAAATTCATACTATAGCATTTCGTAAATTTTATGAAAAAAGTCATACTATAGCATATCAAACATTTTATGAAAAAAAGTCATAGTATAGGATGTCGAAAATTTTATGAAAAAAAGTCATAGTATAGTATGTCAAATTTTATGAGAAAAAGTCATAGTATAGTATGTCGACATTTTATGAAAAAAAATTCATACTATAGCATTTCGTAAATTTTATGAAAAAAGTCATACTATAGCATATCAAACATTTTATGAAAAAAAGTCATAGTATAGCATGTCAAAAATTTTATGAACAAAAAGTTATAGTATAGCATGTCGAAAATTTTATGAAAAAAAGTCATAGTATAGCATGTCGAAAATTTTATGAAAAAAAAGTCATAGTATAGCATGTCGAAAATTTTATGAAAAAAAGTCATAGTATAGCATATCGAAAATTTTGTGAAAAAAAAGTCATACTATAGCATGTCGAAAATATTATGAAAAAAAAGTCATAGTATAGCATGACGAAAATTTGGTGAAAGAAAAATCAAACAATAGTATGTCAAATTTTATGTAAAAAAAAGTCATAGTACAGTATGTCAAATTTAATGAGAAAAAGTCATAGTATAGTATGTCGACAATTTTATGAAAAAAAATTCAACTATAGCGTGTCTTAAAGTTTATGATAAAAGAGTCATACTATAGCATATCAAACATTTTATGAAAAAAAAGTCATAGTATAGCATGTCGAAAATTTTATAAAAAAGTCATAGAATAGTATGTCAAATTTTATGAGAAAAAGTCATAGTATAGTATGTCGACAATTTTATGAAAAAAAATTCATACTATAGCATTTCGTAAATTTTATGAAAAAAGTCATACTATAGCATATCAAACATTTTATGAAAAAAGTCATAGTATAGCCTGTCGAATATTTTATGAAAAAAAAGTTATAGTATAGCATGTCGAAAATTTTATGAAAAAAAGTCATAGAATAGCATGTCGAAAATTTTATGAAAAAAAGTCATAGTATAGCATATCGAAAATTTTGTGAAAAAAAAGTCATACTATAGCATGTCGAAAATATTATGAAAAAAAAGTCATAGTATAGCATGACGAAAATTTGGTGAAAGAAAAATCAAACAATAGTATGTCAAATTTTATGTAAAAAAAAGTCATACTATAGCATGTCGAAAATGTTATGAAA
The DNA here is from genome assembly GCA_916701645.2 of Sebastolobus alascanus. NCBI lineage: Eukaryota > Metazoa > Chordata > Actinopteri > Perciformes > Sebastidae > Sebastolobus > Sebastolobus alascanus. The sequence goes on along the minus strand of CAKAOJ020000829.1, from coordinate 45,026 downwards.
AAAAAGTCATAGTATAGCATGACGAAAATTTTATAAAAAAGTCATAGAATAGCATTTCGAAAATTTTATAAAAAAGTCATAGAATAGCATTTCGAAAATTTTATGAAAAAAAAGACATAGTATAGCATATCGAAAATTTTGTGAAAACAAGTCATAGTATAGTATGTCGAAAATTTTATGAAAAAAAAGTCATACTATAGCATGTCGAAAATTTTATGAAAAAAAATTCTTACCATAGCATTTCGTAAATTTTATGAAAAAAAGTCATACTATAGCATATCAAAAATTTTATGAAAAAAAATCATAGTATAGCATGTCGAAAATGTTATGAAAAAAAAGTCATAGTATAGCATGTCAAATTTTATGAAAAAAAGTCATAGTATAGTATGTCGACAATTTTATGAAAAAAAATTCAACTATAGCGTGTCTTAAAGTTTATGATAAAAAAGTCATACTATAGCATATCAAACATTTTATGAAAAAAAAGTTATAGTATAGCATGTCGAAAATTTTATAAAAAAGTCATAGAATAGTATGTCAAATTTTATGAGAAAAAGTCATAGTATAGTATGTCGAAAATTTTGTGAAAACAAGTCATAGTATAGTATGTCGAAAATTTTATGAAAAAAAAGTCATACTATAGCATGTCGAAAATTTTATGAAAAAAAATTCTTACCATAGCATTTCGTAAATTTTATGAAAAAAAAAGTCATACTATAGCATATCAAACATTTTAGGAAAAAAAGTCATAGTATAGCATGTCGAAAATGTTATGAAAAAAAAGTCAAAGAATAGCATGTCGAAAATGTTATGAAAAAAAGTCATAGTATAGTATGTGAAATTTCATGAAAAAAAGTCATAGTATAGTATGTCAAATTTTATGAGAAAAAGTCATAGTATAGTATGTCGACAATTTTATGAAAAAAAATTCATACTATAGCATTTCGTAAATTTTATGAAAAAAGTCATACTATAGCATATCAAACATTTTATGAAAAAAAAGTCATACTATAGCATGTCGAAAATATTATGAAAAAAAAGTCATAGTATAGCATGACGAAAATTTGGTGAAAGAAAAATCAAACAATAGTATGTCAAATTTTATGTAAAAAAAAGTCATAGTACAGTATGTCAAATTTAATGAGAAAAAGTCATAGTATAGTATGTCGACAATTTTATGAAAAAAAATTCAACTATAGCGTGTCTTAAAGTTTATGATAAAAAAGTCATACCATAGCATATCAAACATTTTATGAAAAAAAAGTCATAGTATAGCATGTCGAAAATTTTATAAAAAAGTCATAGAATAGTATGTCAAATTTTATGAGAAAAAGTCATAGTATAGTATGTCGACAATTTTATGAAAAAAAATTCATACTATAGCATTTCGTAAATTTTATGAAAAAAGTCATACTATAGCATATCAAACATTTTATGAAAAAAAGTCATAGTATAGCATGTCGAATATTTTATGAAAAAAAAGTTATAGTATAGCATGTCGAAAATTTTATGAAAAAAAGTCATAGAATAGCATGTCGAAAATTTTATGAAAAAAAGTCATAGTATAGCATATCGAAAATTTTGTGAAAAAAAAGTCATACTATAGCATGTCGAAAATATTATGAAAAAAAAGTCATAGTATAGCATGACGAAAATTTGGTGAAAGAAAAATCAAACAATAGTATGTCAAATTTTATGTAAAAAAAAGTCATACTATAGCATGTCGAAAATGTTATGAAAAAAAAGTCATAGTATAGCATGACGAAAATTTTATAAAAAAGTCATAGAATAGCATTTCGAAAATTTTATAAAAAAGTCATAGAATAGCATTTCGAAAATTTTATGAAAAAAAAGACATAGTATAGCATATCGAAAATTTTGTGAAAACAAGTCATAGTATAGTATGTCGAAAATTTTATGAAAAAAAAGTCATACTATAGCATGTCGAAAATTTTATGAAAAAAAATTCTTACCATAGCATTTCGTAAATTTTATGAAAAAAAGTCATACTATAGCATATCAAACATTTTATGAAAAAAAATCATAGTATAGCATGTCGAAAATGTTATGAAAAAAAAGTCATAGTATAGCATGTCAAATTTTATGAAAAAAAGTCATAGTATAGTATGTCGACAATTTTATGAAAAAAAATTCAACTATAGCGTGTCTTAAAGTTTATGATAAAAAAGTCATACTATAGCATTTCAAACATTTTATGAAAAAAAAGTCATAGTATAGCATGTCGAAAATTTTATAAAAAAGTCATAGAATAGTATGTCAAATTTTATGAGAAAAAGTCATAGTATAGTATGTCGAAAATTTTGTGAAAACAAGTCATAGTATAGTATGTCGAAAATTTTATGAAAAAAAAGTCATACTATAGCATGTCGAAAATTTTATGAAAAAAAATTCTTACCATAGCATTTCGTAAATTTTATGAAAAAAAAAGTCATACTATAGCATATCAAACATTTTAGGAAAAAAAGTCATAGTATAGCATGTCGAAAATGTTATGAAAAAAAAGTCATAGTATAGCATGTCAAAAATTTTATGAAAAAAAGTCATAGAATAGCATGTCGAAAATTTTATGAACAAAAGTCATAGTATAGCATATCGAAAATTTTGTGAAAAAAAAGTCATACTATAGCATGTCGTTAATTTTATGAAAAAAAAGTCATAGTATAGCATGTCAAAAATTTTATGAAAAAAAGTCATAGAATAGCATGTCGAAAATTTTATGAACAAAAGTCATAGTATAGCATGTCAAAAATTTTATGAAAAAAGTCATAGTATAGCATGTCGAAAATTTTATGAAAAAAAGTCATAGTATAGCATATCGAAAATTTTGTGAAAAAAAAGTCATACTATAGCATGTCGAAAATTTTATGAAAAAAAAGTCAAAGAATAGCATGTCGAAAATGTTATGAAAAAAAGTCATAGTATAGTATGTGAAATTTTATGAAAAAAAGTCATAGTATAGTATGTCAAATTTTATGAGAAAAAGTCATAGTATAGTATGTCGACAATTTTATGAAAAAAAATTCATACTATAGCATTTCGTAAATTTTATGAAAAAAGTCATACTATAGCATATCAAACATTTTATGAAAAAAAGTCAGAGTATAGCATGTCGACAATTTTATGAAAAAAAATTCATACTATAGCATTTCGTAAATTTTATGAAAAAAGTCATACTATATCATATCAAACATTTTATGAAAAAAAGTCATAGTATAGCATGTCAAATTTTATGAAAAAAAAGTTATAGTATAGCATGTCGAAAATTTTATGAAAAAAAGTCATAGTATAGCATGTCGAAAATATTCTGAAAAAAAAGTCATAGTATAGCATGTCGAAAATTTTATGAAAAAAAGTCATAGTATAGCATGTCGAAAATTTTGTGAAAAAAAAGTCATACTATAGCATGTCGAAAATATTATGAAAAAAAAGTCATAGTATAGCATGACGAAAATTTGGTGAAAGAAAAATCAAACAATAGTATGTCAAATTTTATGTAAAAAAAAGTCATAGTACAGTATATCAAATTTAATGAGAAAAAGTCATAGTATAGTATGTCGACAATTTTATGAAAAAAAATTCAACTATAGCGTGTCGTAAAGTTTATGATAAAAAAGTCATACTATAGCATATCAAACATTTTATGAAAAAAAGTCATAGTATAGCATGTCGAAAATTTTATGAAAAAAAAGTCATAGTATAGCATGTCAAAAATTTTATAAAAAAAAGTCATAGAATAGCATTTCGAAAATTTTATGAAAAAAAAGACATACTATAGCATGTCGAAAATTTTATGAAAAAAAGTCATAGTATAGTATGTCGAATATTTTACGAAAAAAACGTCATAGTATAGTATGTCGAATATTGTTCGAAAAAAAAGTCATAGTATAGTATGTCGAAATTTTATGAAAAAAGGCATAGTATACTATGTCGAGAATATTAATAAAAAAAAAGTCATAGTATAGAATGTCGAAAGATTTCATAAAAAACAGTCATACTATTGTACATAAAAAGTTCGACATACTAAAGTATAACTTTTTTTTCATAAAATTTTGGACATACTACACTGTCTTTTTTTCCATAAAATGTTTGACATACTATACTATGACTACTTTAATAACATCTTCGCCGTATTATAGTATTACTTTTTTTTCATTCAATTTTCGACATACTATACTATTTTTTTTCATAAAAATTTCGACATACTATACTATGTCTTTTTTTCCATAAAATGTTTGACATACTATATTATGACTTGTGTTCATAAAATTTTCAACATACTATACTATGACTTTTTTTTCACAAAATTTGACATAATATAGTATGACTTTTGTTTCCAATACATTTTCGACATACTATAGAATGACTTTTTTTCACAAAATATTCCACATACTATAGTATGACTTTTTTTTCATAAAATGTTCGACATACTGTAGTATGACTTTTTTTTCATAAGATTCTTGACATACTATACTATGTCTTTTTTTTTCCATAAAATTTTCCACATACTATACGATGACCTTTTTTTCATAACATTTTCGACATACTACACTATGACTTTTTTTTATAAAATTTTCGACATAGTATACTATGACTTTTTTTTCCAAGAAATTTTCGGCATACTATAGTATGACTTTTTTCAAATATTTTCCGACATATGGCTATTTTTCATAAAATTTTCAATTTACTATACTCTGACTTTTTTTCATAAAATTTTCGACATACTATAGTATGACTTTTTTTTCATAACATTTTCGACATAATATAGCATCACTTTTTTTTCCATGAAATTTTCAACATACTATACTATGACTTTTTTTTCAAAGAAATTTTCGGCATACTATAGTGTGACTTTTTTTTCATAAAATTTTCGACATACTATAGTATGACTTTTTTTTCATAAAATTTTCGACATACTATAGTATGACTTTTTTTTTCATAAAATTTTCGACATACTATAGTATGACTTTTTTTTCATAACATTTTCGACATAATATACTATGACTTCTTTAATAAAATTTTCGACATAATATAGTATGACTTTTTTTTTCATAAAATTTTCGACATAATATAGTATGACTTTTTTTTCCATGAAATTTTCAACCTTCTATAGTATGACTTTTTTTATGAAATTTTTGACATACTATTATAGTATGACTTTTTTTTCTCAAAATTTTCGACGTTCTATAGTATTATTTTTTTTCACAAAATATTCGACATACTATAGTATGACTTTTTTTCCAAGAAATTTTCGTTATACTATGCTATGATTTTTTTTTCATAAAATTTGACATACTATATTATGACTTTTTTTTCCAAGAAATTTTCGTTACACTGTACTATGATTTTTTTTTTCATAAAATGTTCGACATACAAATTATGACTTTTTTTCATAACATTTTCGGCATACTATACTATGACTTTTTTCAAATATTTTTCGACATATGACTTTTTTTCATAAAATTTTCGACATACTATATTATGACTTTTTTTCATAACATTTTCGACATACTATAGTATGACTTTTTTCAAGAAATTTTTCACATACTATACTATGGCTTTTTTTCACAGCATTTTCAACATACTGTAGTATGACCTTTTTTCACAAAATTTTCGACATACTATACTATGATTTTTTTTCGAGACTATACTATGATTTTTTTTTCAAGAAATTTGACATACTATAGTATGACTTTTTCACAAATTTTTCGACATACTATAATATAACTTTTTCATAAATATTTTTGACATACTAGAAGAAGTCAAATATACGAAGAGAACAGTCTCAAGTGCGTGTGGCATTGGTGGCTTGGTTGCTAAGTTCCCGTTTCTTTATGCAGCAGAGCAGGGTTTGATCCCAACCCCCACATCGATGTCCGGTGCCCGACAGTGGAGTGAGACGAGCGTCTCCTCCCAGGTTTTACCAGAGATACAACTGGGGGGTTATGCAACAGAAAAACAGAAATGATAACAGATTTTACTGCGTATTTGGAATTTTGTTTTACTGTCATAGTATGTCGAAAAATTTCTCAGAAAAAAAAAGTCATAGTATAGTTTATCGAAAAATTTCAAGAAAATAAGACATTATAGTATGTTGAACAAAAATCATAGTATAGTATGTCGAAAAAAGTCTTAAAAAAGTCAAAGTATGTCATAAGTCATAAAAAAGTAATTATATAGTTTGTCAAAAAAAAGTCTGTGTAATACAATCCATAGCATGTCATAAAAAAGTCATATTATAGTGTGTCATAAAAAGGAAGTAAGAGGATGTCATAAAAAATAATTGTATAGTTTGTCAAAAAAAGTCTGTGTATTTTCAAAAGAGCAGAAAATACCATATTTAAAGCATGTGTTGAAAAGATAGGAGGAGATCTTAAAGCTTTATTTTGAATACCTTCCTATCCATGTTCCCTCTTTATTTTTGCTTTGTGTAAAACCTTTTGCACTTCTTCTATAGTCATATTGTAAATCAGTCACCATTATTTACTTCTTTGAGTTAGATTATTCAGGGTTTCTGTCCTTTTTTGGTTTGAACCTCTGATGTTTTGGAACTAAACATTTGAATTAGAAACGATCAATATGATCCTTTTAAATAACTTCTTGTAAGTCACTTTAGTTTCATCAGGTCATCATCACGTTGTTTACTTTTCACTGTGTTTTGTTGTGTTTCTATGTAGCTTCATCTCACTCATTGAGCTGCTATAATGTCCTGAACAACAGTCCAGAGGAGAGTTACACTTGGACTCCACACAGACAACAGTGAGAGGGACGTAAAATATATATTATATACATAATGAGATGGTGAAACAGGCTGATAAAACAAGGTCAAGGTAAAAAAAAATTGATTTGTTTATTTTTTTTTTTCATGTAGACTTTGTACTGTCATTTATCATTTTATGGTTATGTGCTGTTTGTTTTGAAAAAGCCAAATAAAATATAAAAAAAAAAAAACTATAGGATTATAGAGCGGGGATGATAGTGACATCATCAATGTGTGCAAAAACGAAAAATGTCACAGAATTATGCATGTTTTTGGGATAAAGTGTAAATATAGTACACACAGCATTTTTAGCTTTATAAAATGTTAAACTATGTTGTATGTATGGAGCTGTAATGTATGCAGAATCATACAGACTTGGGGGGGGGGGGACGGTTCACAAAATTCACCGTTCGGTTCATATCACGGTTTGCGATTCGGTACATTTATGTTACAGCGAGGAGGTCATGAGCTGATTTCAACACGCTTTTCGTTTATTTGTCAAAAATAAGTTAAAACTTTGTCTTAACAAAAATATGGCTTACATAAAGAACATACACTTCCTCATTGACAAATCTTAACTGTAAGAATACTGTAGGTCTTCTGCAGTATTTAGTGCAAACAAAAAATGCAGCTTTGTTATATTCATATAAATATGATGTAATTATAGACATCAACATAAATTGAAGCATAAGCTCAACAAGAAGTATACTAAAAAAAAATAACAAAAAAAACAGCTTAACATACATTATGTCTCAATTCCCTGATTGTCAGCTCTTTAATTGAAAGATAAGTTTTTCCACTCAAAAAGTGCAGCATTTGGAAAACGGTTGGATTTCTGGACCAGTGTGTTATTTAAAAATAATTCAGGAATATAAAACACGTTACAGGGATTGTGCTGTTGCCTCTCTCCAGTTTCCAACCTGTCACTGCTGGTGTCACAGCTTCATAATTCTTACTACAAACGTTAAGGAACTCAAATACTGACATGGTGTCAATAATAAAAAAATAAATTACAAAAATGAAATCACAAATGTCTTATGCTAGTTTATAAAGGGCAGACACAACAGACTCACGTGAAGCCTCGCGCACTTTGACCGTATGCTTTAATTCTGTATTGTTTACGATGGAGTGTGGTCGTATATGCAGCGATAAACACTCTCATAGCGTTATATATTACTTTGGCACGGTTCGAATCTGCAGTGGGAGAATGTCTGAACGCCGCGGGGGGGAACGGACTCTCCGTCTAGTCTGCTTTTGTTTCGCTCCGCTAATCGACACATTCGGGCGATGCCCGTCGTAATTAAATGTTTGAAGCGTCCACATATAAACCCGACTTCAGTTGAACAGTGTCGGCGCACAGTTTGATAAAAAGCCTTTCAGTTTAGCTCGACTATCGTGAGCTACCGCGCCGCTACAGCGCTGCTACCGTTCCTGGTGCGCTGCCAAAACCTTCTGGGTAAAACTCATCTCAACATACAGATTTACAGTATCTATCAATCAACACTCATAAACCTTTTTTTCCTGTCTATCTACAGTACTAGGGATGCTAATTTTCGAAAAGTTTTCTTAACCGATAACCGACCCTCGTTAACAGATTATTAACCGTTAAAGCTTCAGTAGGCAGAATATCTTTGGCATCATTGGGCAAAAATCCCATAATAACCTTTCAGCATATTGTAATTCAAGTATTCTGAGAGAAAACTAGACTTCTGCTCCTCCTCGTGTCTCTGTTTTCAGGCTTTAGAAAAATCTAGCCCGTGACGGCAGATTTTGACCAATCACAGGTCATTTCAGAGAGAGAGAGCGTTCCTATTGGCTGTTCTCCGGTCAAGTGAGCGGAACTTGGCGTTCCTTTACCAGATTTTACAATGGCGGCCGCGTCGCAAACTTTCTCATTTTACAGCTAAACAGTAACTACAAGATGATTCTGAGAACATCTGAGGAGAGAAATAGTCATTACAGTAACAGAATATTGATTCATATCTGATCAGCGCTGCCTAGTTTGACCGTTTGGTCGGAGTTCAGAGTGATTGACAGCCGGCTCTCATAGACTGCAGCTGGGCAGCGGACCTCAGATCAGATTTAATTTAATTTGCAAATTGCTCAACAAAGTAATGAACTGGGTTTGTTACTTTATGACATAGAGAACAGGCGACAGATGGATTTTTGAGGTTTATTTTGAAAATTAAAAAAAGGCAACATTACAAATAATGTGTAAACGCTCTTTAAAAACAGATGTGCTCACAGCTGGCGGTGCCGTGAGGTGGTCGGCTTATTATTAACACGGTGTGTTTCCGTGTAACATAACGGCGGAAGTTTCTCTCATTCAGCAGCCTTGTTATGTTTGTTTAACGTTACACTACGTTGTCTCTCAACGTCCAGGTTTGCCCCCCCCCGTTTGTTAGCGACCCTGATCTGACCCACCTTTCAAACTCGGTGAACGCGGGTTAACCCTTTCATACACACAATGAACCATAAATAAAATGTTATATTTAAATACAAACTGTACGTTTTCAAAGTGCTGGTCATTTGTGAACTTCACTACATTTGGGTTTTTTGAGACTCCACTGAATCAGACCTGCCCCTTCTCTTCTGGTTAGCTGTGATGCTAACAGGTTAGCTATGATGCTAACCGGAGGCCCAGGACGAGTGCTTTTATTCCCGCAGTCTGAAGGTGGGCTAACTGTACCTAACAACGACTTGTTTTTCATCATTAAATTCACTTCTTTTCGACGGCAGTTTTACGAAAATTGATAAATAGAAAATTTGCACCAACGTTTTCAAGGACTCTTAAGTCCAAATGTGACTGAATTCATTGAGTCTGCCACTGTGTTGACTGATGGGTCCTAACAGAAAGTTCTACTGGCTTAAGTAGCCGCTCTGAAGGACCTTCAACAAAACCATTTGCCTTGTCAACTGGTTCTTGTTCAACGTTCTTCTGGTTAACCGGACCGTTCCTCTGCAGACGAGGACCTGCAGCCAAGAAAAGAGAGTATATATTACATAAAGTCAACTTTTATAGCACACAGAAATGATTTTGTCGGCCCACACAAATAGATTTAACTCTCTGTATCGTCTTTCAAAAGTCTTTTTTTCAAACTGTGTGACAGTGAAGATTGAACAGTTTGTCTGAATAGTTTTAGTCAGCTCAAAGAATTAATTTGTGTTTTACAGATGAACCCCGAGGTCGACCACCAAACGTTCATCCCGTGAAGAAGTGTGCAGTCTGACTTCAGAGGTAAACTGGATTTATTTAACCATTAATATCAGTGAATCATGCTGTCGGGTAACTTAGTGAGTCTTTTCTTATATTCTTGACATTATATTATATTATATTATATATAAACAAGTTTCATCACCAGAAAGGTTGTGTTTCTGATAATTTAACCGCGGGTGTGGTTTCACTTTGTCTTTCATATGAGGATAAGAGGGAAGCATCTTTTCACTTTGTCTATAAACCTGAGCTTTCCTAACTCTCAGACACTTTGGATGGGATGGCGCTGGTTTGCTAATCTCTCCCCCCAAGATGGTGAATTTCTCTCTACCTAATTTCACGCTGTTTCCGCTACTCATCCGGAGAAATTAAACATTGTTGTACTTTCCCACCACCAGGTCCTCTCTGGAAATTCTTGGAGGAATTAGGTGATTAGACGTCCTCTCAAACATCCCTGAAGACGGCTGCTGGCTTGTACTGCTCAGTGACTTCAACATCCAGACAGAGAATTTAACATCTGTCTTATTACCTTAACTATCTTCTGTCACTTCCTTTCAATCTCTTCTCTCCCCTTTCTCCTCCTCCTTATCTGCAGCTAAATCCAAAACTCAATCTCCAGACTGTTGGAATTTAACTTTTTTGTCCACCTGCCACTGTGGCTGGTGATGTACCGATACCGGATCGGATATCGGTGACAACGGGGCCGATCCATTCAACTCAATTATATGTTTATATACTGTATATAATTTTCACTGCAATTTCAATTCCTGTTTAAGTTTCTGTTGCTGCATTAAAAAAAAGGTTTACACCTGAATTGTATTTCCTGTTAATTTTGAAGATTCTCCACCAAGTTGCTGGTGTAAGATTTATTATTTTAATAATAAGAAAAACTCAGTAAATTTATATCCATGTATTCAATTTTTACATTTTGCTTTACAAAGTTAGGAAACCAATGTTTAAGTCCAGCCTGATGTTGTCTTACACATAGCAGAATGATATCAGTCACTTCCACACAGTGAGTCATACAGATGATTAATTAAACACTGGTATCGGATCAGTACTCAGTAGAGGTCGACCGATTAATCGGTCGGCCGATTAATCGGTCGGCCGATTAATCGGGCCGATTTTTTGACATTTTTTCATAATCGGCATCGGCCGATGCCTGAGCATATTAAGCCGATTAGTAAACAGGCACATCTGCGGGCAGCCCAGTGTTGTTGTTGCTGCTAAAAGTCTCCACCACACATTTAGTTTAGTTTAGCAGATTGTCCGCTGTATCTGCCGGCGTACCGATACTCTGGACCTAAGATATGATGTCTGGACATTATGGACACATTGATACAATATATTCTATAAACTTACCTTTATAACGGCGTATTGTGATGAACTTTAAAGCTACAAGCAGAGCTTGAACTGCAACAATGATGACGGCTCCCAAAAGCACTCCACCGAACAACGATCCGATGATGCTGCATGAGTCCTCAAACACTTTCTCTGAAACGCATCACAAAAAGCAAATGTAACACTACACTACAGCACACAGAGACTACACAAAAACAACAATTAAAGGTGCCTAAAAATACTTTGTAACTAATAAGACATGAACAATTAAAATTATTTGATGATTAAACCACCAAGAAAGAAATCTCACCACTGATGTGCACGTAGATCTCAGTATAAACCTGATGTCCGATTGTCTCCTGTGTGACTACACAGCGATAGCGGTCGGTCTTGGTCACAGTAGCGTTGAGGATGATGTCATAGCGGTCTCACACTGCAGCAACGCCCGGGTCTCTGGGGCATCAATTATACTGGTGTACGGCTTTGGAGCTGCAGCTGTGATCACAGTAGGAACAAAAGCTTTTTAAGGAGAGCTATGGAAATGTAATAATGGGAGTAAAAAGTATAAAAGTATGTCCTTTACACATGCATACAATGTGCACTTTGCTGTAAGGTGTGCAAATGGAATTAATTATAAGTTATAATTAGGGCTGTCAATCAATCAAAATATTTAATCGCGATTAATCGCACATTTTTTATCTGTTCAAAATATACCTTAAAGGGAGATTTGTCAAGTATTTAATACTCTTATCAAAATGGGAGTGGACACATATGCTGCTTTATGTAAATGTATGTATATATTTATTATTGTAAATCAATGAACAACACAAAACAATGACAGATATTGTCCAGAAACCCTCACAGGTTCTGCATTTAGTATAAAACAATGTGCTCAGATCATAACATGGCAAACTGCAGCCCAACAGGCAACAACAGCTGTCAGTGTGTCAGTGTGCTGACTTCACTATGACTTGCCCCAAACTGCATGTGATTATCATAAAGTGGGCATGTCTGTAAAGGGGAGACTCGTGGGTACCCATAGAACCCATTTTCATTCACATATCTGGAGGTCAGAGGTCAAGGACCCCTTTGAAAATGGCCATGACAGTTTTTCCTCCCCAAAATTTAGCATAAGCCAAAGGATTCATTAGGTTTCCTAGTTTCATATGATACCAGTAGCTTCACTCTAACTTTAAAACTGAGCAGCTACAAATTAGTGGCGTTAAAACTAATTTTTGTTATTGCGTTACTATCACGTTGTCTTTGACATCCCTAGTTGGAAGTTCAAAAGATGTATTGCACTTGGCCAGAGTTACTAGAGTGTAATTGTGAGTCCAGTTAGTTAGTAAATGTTTGTGTAATTTTGTAATCACAATAAAAGCATCTTTCAGTTGAAGGTCATTTTAAACAACGGTGATGACTTTTTGTCAGAAAAGGCTGACGGGCCGTTGAGACCTTAAAAGACAGATCAGGAGAAATCATTGGCCAGTCTTGATGATGTCACTGATTTCTACACCTGCAGCGTGTGCTACTCTGTCACCCAGAGGCTGTGGATTATTATTTTATCATTCAAATATTTAGACACAATACCTTCACTGAAAAACATTTAACACTGTAGATGTAGAGATCAGTGACGACATCAAAATCAGGACTCACCTCATCTGTCTTTTAAGATAGATCACCACAGATCTAAAAGATATCTGATATATAATTATGAGATTATGAGATGTATTAATATTTATTGTCAAGAGTAGATCAACTTCTGGGTATTCTGTGTGCGAGCTTCTGTAGATTTATGATCATTATTATTATGAGAACAATAAACATAAAGGAACTGTATCAAAAGATTTGAATGATGCTGAGGTCTACAGCTCACACTTTACAGATGTTCATCAGTGACATCATCATTCACCTGAGTTTTCTCCTGATCGGTCTTTCATGGTGAGCTCTGAAACACAAGAACACTCATTTGTGGGTGATTTCATGAACTTGTCAGATGTTCTGGGCCTACTGGTTGAGTTTGAACGTCTCTAAATGAAGCAGTGAAAACATGAGCAGAAGCACGACTTCACACAGCAAAGGCCACACATTTAATGAGGGAGCTGCATGTTTAGACCACAGACTGTATATAAAGATGGACGACATGACAGCTCCCTAAAAAGAGAAGCCAAAAACATCTGGATCAGCTTGTGATTGGCTCAGTAATCATGTGGGCGGGACCTCTATAACGCAGCTCCAGCCTTCCGATCACTACAGACTCTGGCTCCAAATGAAATCACAATATCAAGATGGCAGCTCCCGTATCTGGGATATTTTGGTTTCACTTTTGTACAGTTGGAGGACGTGGAGACGTGTCGTCCATCTTTATATACAGTCTGTAGTTTAGAGTCTAGACTATCATCTAGTAACGATTAGGCAGCATTCCACTTACCTTTTTCTTGTTTGTTAATTCTCTTTGTTGGATGAGAAGATTGAAACCACTCATGTCTGCACGGTACATATGAAGCTACATCCAGCAGACGGTTAGCTTAGCTTAGCATAAAGACTGAAAGAAGCCAGGACATGCAGCCATGCACCAACAAAGACAGCCCTGGAAGAAGACAACCGCAAGCCAGTAAACGTGAATGCAAACAATGCTGGATGTAAAATACTTTACAAATGTTTTATGAGGAAGGAAATGCATTCAATAGGTTTTGGTGAGCAAATGAATGTAAACATAACTTAGCACATGAAACTCACTTGGTCCAGGTAGCACATGAGAGCGGTTAGAGCATCAGCAGCAATTGTGTTAGTCATCTGAGTTGGCATTAGAGACAGAGAAGTAAGAAGAAGCAGAGGCTCAGTTCCCACCAGATTTAGAGGCAAAAGATGTTACAGGCAGAAAACAGGACAACTGGTCTCATTAATTAAGACCACATAGAGAAAGAGGAGAAAAAAAGACAAAGATGTCAGGCATCGCAGGTTGAAACTACAGGAAAGGTCCCAGAAGGGGCTTTGTACTGACTGAAATATGTTTTCTTACTGTCAACAAATTTCACGACAAGACCAAAACCTTCAGTGTGTTAGGGTAGGGAAGTCAGAAAGTATTGAGTATGTGGTTCTCAGCTACAAGCTACAAGCCCACCAGATCCTGAAGATGTAAATCTTTAAAAATGGCTAACAAATACAAAATTTCATCTTTTAAAACGGGTCAGTAATTTCATAAAACAGCTGGTCACTGTAGAGTTTAGCTAATTTGTTGGGGACTATTTTCAGCGGCGGATTAATCCACATGTGGTGCTCTAGTGAGTATCAGTGGCTACAGGACGGTGGATGAAATAAACTACAGTGTGTTCACGGTGATGAAGGAACAACAGTGAGGCTCACTGTTGTGTTTAAATGGAAGAAAATATATCAGGCTGTGATACACACACTATGCTAACCATAACAAAGTATAACCCAGAAACACAAAGGCTAACCAGTAGAACAAAGGCTAACCAGTAGCCCAAAGGCTAACACACTGAGGTGAAGAAGCCGATTCAAACTGAAATCACAAACGGTACTTTGGTAACGTCTGTTTTGTTTGTGTTTATATGATTGTGCCATGTAACAGAGCTGTTTATTTATTCTTATATTACTAAAAAAGACTAAGAGAGCTGGTGAAACGTAATGAACGTAGCGAGCTCGCCGATCTCCCAGCTGGAGACGAGTGCG
>CAKAOJ020000829.1:0-25000 GCA_916701645.2 Sebastolobus alascanus | reverse complement strand
TATAATGTCCTGAACAACAGTCCAGAGGAGAGTTACACTTGGACTCCACACAGACAACAGTGAGAGGGACGTAAAATATATATTATATACATAATGAGATGGTGAAACAGGCTGATAAAACAAGATCAAATACAACAACAACATCTCAACTATCAGGTTGAGCTGAAGCAACCTGACAAATAGAATCAAACAATAAAAATAATAAAGTGCTGTAGTAAATACGACCTTTGTGAAACTTGTTAAATCTTTGTTGATCTGTCAGAGTGGTGGTGACTGATTATCATGTTGTTGATCTGCCTTATATTAAAATATGAACAGTATATAATATATCTTTAAATATGTCTTCAAACCACTCTGAGTCTAACCAACAACTGACCTTAACAAGTTTCACAAAGATTTTCTATAAGATTCACTCACTCACTCACTCACTCACTCACTCACTCACTCACTCACTCACTCACTCACTCACTCACTCACTCTCTCACTCTCTCACTCACTCACTCACTCACTCCAACATCCATTTCCAGGTGGTGGATTAAATCGCATCACTGGATCGTCGTCACATGAAGACTTTGTCTTCTCACAATAACCTGCAGCAAAGAAAATCGTATATATATATTACATGAAGTCACGTTTCTTTATCAAATGCACAATATTTACAACAAAGCAGTCTTTGGCAATGAGAATCTTGGATCTCAGGTTCCCTTCAACAAGTAAGAGATAATGAACAGCGAGCCGGTCATTGTTGTGAAATAAACCCTGACAGGGTGACACGGCAACCCGACGCAGAGCGGAGGTCTTACATCGTCCTGAAGGGCCGCTAGCTGTATATTATCCTGTTTATTACACAGCTACTTACTGAAGAAATCAATAATTTGACTCAAAAATGGTCCTACAGAGTCCGACATTAGAACTGTGCCCATAGCAACGGTTTGTTATACGTAGCAACGGCTGTTATACGTAGCAACGTAACTTTTGTGTTGTTAATTGATTTCCAATAATAAATATATACATACATTTGCATAAAGCAGCATATTTGCCCACTCCCATATAGGCTTGTTGCGGTAGTCGGTGTTACAAAGTGGTCGGGTAAACACCGATTACATTACGTACCCATCGTCCCGCCCCGTTCACAGAAATACTGAAACTGACACTGAAAGTGTTTCTGCTCCGTACGGAGTCTCAGATCAGAGCAGCAGGAGTCAGATTTCACACACGGGGCGAGAGAGAGTTGACAGACTGAGAGATGGAGAAGGATTTGTTATCGAAGTGAAAAGCAAAAGCACCTATTTCACACTATTTCAGATTTAAACCCAACGCTATAAGAGAACCATAACGTTAATGAGGCCGTCGCCACAAGGAGGACGGAGCGGTCACAGTCGCTGTGGAAACCTGCGGCCCGGCAGGCAAAGCTGGTCCAGAGAGGTCAGACACACCGACACCCGACGGTAAAGATCAGAGTCAGCGTGCTACACATATTGACCGTCATATTTTCTTGTAACATGTAATCGGTAACACCGGTGTTCTCACAAGTTTAGTAACCGGTGGGAAAATGTCCTCACCGTCACATCCCTACTCCCATGTTGATAAGAGTATTAAATACTTGATAAATCTCTCTTTAAGGTTCATTTTGAACGGATAACAAATGTGTGATTAATTTGCGATTAATCGCGATTAAATATTTGAATCGATTGACAGCTGTAGTTCATATGTGAGAAGACAAAGAGAGTCTCTGGACCTGAGATAGTTATAGTGCATCTGTTATGTTGATGTCTGCATATTATGGACACACTGATAAAATATATCATATAAACTTACCTTTATTATGGCGTTTTGTGATGCGCTTCACAGTTACAATCAGAGCTAGAACTGCAATGAGAAGTGCCAATAGCAATCCACCTAACAACGATCCGATGAGTCTGAATGAGACTTTTTCTGAAACACATCACAAAAAGTAAATGTAACACTCAAACTGTAACTGCATATCATGTACAGCACACATAGACTACACAAAAACAACAATTAAAGGTGCCTAAAAAATACTTTGTAAACTAATAAGACATGAAAAATTAAAATTATTTGATGATTAAACCAAGAAAGAAATCTCACCACTGACAGGAACAAAGATCTCAGCATAAACCTGATGGCTGATTGTCTCCTGTGTGGCTACACAGCGATAGCGGTCGGTCTTGGTCACAGTAGTTCGGAGGATGATGTCGTAGCGGTCTCCTGTTTCTGACACTTGTGGTTCCACAGTAGGAAGGATGTTTCCATCGCTTTCCTGCCACTCTACTTTAGGTTCTGGAGAAGCATCTCGAACGTCACACTGCAGCAGAATCCTGTCCTGTGTGTAAGCAATTATACTGATGTTTGGCCTCAGAGCTGCAGCTGTGAACACAGTATTAACAAAAGATTGTTGAGGAGAACTACAGCACAAGAAATGTATCACGCTAAATTCAAATATGAATCACAGCTATATTCAATCACAATTTCATATAACCATAAAAAAGATCTGATTGAAAGAAAAGCATCTCTCAAAGATGCTCAAAGTTTTGTCATTGAGAACAATAACTGAATTATGACTAGTCATAATTCAGTTATGACTAGTCATATTTCAATTATGACTAGTCATAATTCAGTTTCATATATCTTTAATTCCCCTCAATTGTAGATATCTACATTGTCCTTTTTAGATCTGAAATTAAATGTTGACTAGTCAGACTGACGTTGTAGATATCTCTAACTGGAGTCAGGGATAGTCATAATTTAATTGGAGATATCTATTATCAAGTTATAGATATCTTGAAATGAATTTTGATTAGAGATATCTCATTTGGCGATATCTTTAACGTTCATTCTGCCTAGTCAAAATGTAATTACAGATCTCTAGAATTAGAGTTGTGACTAGGTGAAATGACGTTGCAGATATCTGTACTTTCTATTTCGTGGCATTTTCTAACTATCTGATCCACAACAACAAAAGCTTCTGCTGACACTGTTCAGATGCTTTTTTGGGCCGATATCCAATGGGAAGCCTTGATGAGCATCGTCATGACAACAACTCTGACTGGTCATAATGAGGTTTGAGATATCTGTAACTGTTATTTAGGATAGTCAGAACTGAACTACAGAGATTTCTAACTGTTGTTTGGACTAGTCACAATGACGTAATAGATATCTGGAATAAGAACTCTGACTAGTCACAATGTAGTTGTAGATATCTCTGTTAATTCCTGATAGTTAAGCTGAGCCATTAAATGTTAAAACGGCTCGCCATACATTACAGATGTAGAGATCAGTGACATCATCGCTCACCTGGATTTTCACATGATCGGTCTTTCAGGATGGGTTCTGAAAGACGATTAAGAAAATGAATATGATATTATATTATGAGTAATGGAGTCATTTTTGCAACTAAAATGAAGCGGAGGAAACAAAGCAACATCGACATTAAAGGAACGGTTTGGCATCAAGCAGCCGATACCGGAGGTTTGCGGGCCTCTAACAGGTCCGGACGACGGGGAAAACGACTTTCAGCCCCAAAAGAAAACCAGAGAAAAGTCCCGTTACAGAAATAAAGGAATCTCAGTGAAGCCCGGTGCGGTGTCGGTGCTGGAGCTGAGGAGAGAGCGGCCGGTACTGGTGGACGGTGAACCTCCAAAACGTCCCGAAACTGCATTTCAAACTGCGGACCACGGCAACACGTCTATCCGTCCTCCGGTGCACTGCGGGCGGCGTGCGGCGTGCGGCTCTTCGGTGCAGCAGCATCTAGACGGCCGCCTCTTCAGGAGGAGACGGTGAAGAAGAGAGCGAGTGAGAGAGAGTCGGTGTGTTGAGATAATTCTGGTCTCATTTGTGGTCTGATAAACAGTAAATTCATCTAAACTGATTTGAAAAACGATGCAGTCTGGTTGCCATGGTGATGAATTACGTCTGACTTTTAACCACACACCCCCATTCTCTGTTTGAGAAAGAACGTTCAAGGTGTTACTTGTTGTCTGAGGTTTAAACAGAAGACTAAACCTAAAATAATAGCTGGAGATAAAAAAAATGTATATTAAGATTAACTGTTTTATGAAAGTACTCACCAACAACAAGCTCAATGCGGAATATCTGACGTGGCTGAAGACGTGGAAAATCACAGGTGTAGTTTCCACTGTCGGCCATCTTCGTATTCATGATGATTATGGAGGCGTTGCCGTACTGCAGTTGCTCTACAAAATGAAAGACTCGACCTTTGAACGTCTCACTCTGACCTGAACGTCCGTTGTTGTAATGAACGCCTCCATCATACAGGAACACCTCGCGTTCATCACTCCGACCATCTTTGGTCCAGTCAAACAGCTTTAACTGAATGTTCTCCTCGTTGCTGAGGGAACAGGGAAAGATGACATCACTTCCTTCTGCTGCAACCAGTTTGACGACAACTGAAAGAAGAATCATATTTTAATCATTATGTTTAAATAGAGAAAGTCAGGAAACACATTTACATTACTGACGAGCTCTCTTGGTTTTGGTGTAGAGCTCCAGGAAGTGCAGACAGTCTTTTACATCATCTGTTTTTTCCTCAATGTTGTGCTCGAAGGCTCTCATAAAGACACGATGCTGCAGAGGCTCTCCATCCAAATCTCTCTCTTTGTAAAGAGGACGAGTCTCCCCTTTACAGACGTGTCCACTTTATGATAATCACAGCTGTTGTTGCCTGTTGAGCTGCAGTTTGCCATGTTATGATTGGAGCATATTGTTTTATGCTAAATGCAGTACCTGTGAGGGTTTCTGGACAATATCTGTCATTGTTTTGTGTTGTTAATTGATTTACAATAATAAATATATAAATAAATTAACATAAAGCAGCATATTTGCCCACTCCCATGTTGACAAGAGTATTAAATACTTGACAAATCTCCCTTTAAGGTACATTTAGAACGGATACAAATTATGCGATAAATTTGCAATTAACATCCTTATTTCATATATAATAAATGATCGAGAAAATAGGTCTGTGACCTAATGTGTATTAATTTAGGGGTCCTTGACATGAAAAAAAGGTGGAGAACCACTGCTCGATGTAGACTACACATGCAGGAAACAGGGTTTCCACCAGAAAAGTGTCTGTTTTTCAGGGCGGGGAGTAGTAGTCGAGTATAACGAGCAGGGAAGAGTCAGTGCAACAACCTGCTGTAACACAGCAACTACAGGTCAATAGGGTCAAAATTATAATTAATAGATATCACCATGAAACTAACCCAGTTCATTACGGACATTAAGGCAATTATTTTTTGTGTTACAAGTTTCTGAAATTTTATGTTTCAATATGCAAAGAGGCGTTATCTTATTAAATATGTGCTAATTTTCATACATTTCCAGAACTTAAATCTGAACATTGGATAATGCCAGGTTCCAGATTCTGGTTTCATTTTGTTGATATATTAGAGTCAAAGGTTTTTATATTTTATCTCTCCTTAAATCAGAAAATACGGTCAACAGCCACTAAAATCGAAAAGATATCTATTTTCACCATGTTTTTACTAGGAATAAAATCTTGTATAAATCAGGCTATGAATGATTTATGAACAAACTTTCACTTTAGCCCGTGTGATATGTTCAGATATCTATTACCAGATACAGAGACTTCATCTTCAGTGGAGCTGGCTTTATTGCAGGAACAACTTAATAGCATTACAGCATGCCCAACATGGGGGAGCAGCCTCTGCTGCACGGGCTGTATACACACTGCAGCTCCTCTGGATCATCCTGCTGTGTGTATCTGGAGCTCTCTGTTGGCCTATCTGACAACCAGCAGTCAATAACATATACAGTATGAGAACACTGTATATGTTAGTTTCCTTACCGTGTTCATCTCCTCGTGTTATTCCAGCAGACAGCAGACAGAAACTCAGAGACAGAAGCTCCGGAGCTGTTAACTGAAGTCTAACAACACCAGACATGCTGAAGTGATGCTAACAGGGAGCTAACAGGGAGCTAACAGCTAGCTGCTCCTGCCTCACCGTTATCTGAGATAATGTCCCAAATAAACCGACAGTGGATACCTATTAATCAGGTAATAACATCCGGATTTATAAGCGTTAGTATTTAACACTAATAAATATGACTTTGGACCAGACACTCTCACTATAAACCCAAACAGCGGATCTACTTCTCCTCCTTATCTTTTTTTTCGGCCACCTTAATGTTAGACCCCGCCCACTAGGACTGACAGGAACAGTGCTTAGATTGATTGACAGGTCATCCAGCCAATCACAGGCAGGAAACCCCCCTGAGAGTTGGGAAAATGCTGACAGTAAATTCACAAGCACTTTTTTTTCAGAACTTCATTTTCAACAAAAGACAAGTACAAAAGTATAGGGAATACAATAAACAGTACAAAACAAACAAGACAAAAAAAAAAAAAAAAAAACCTTAATGCCAGAGGAGTTCAATGTCCATTTATTTCAAGTCTTTTCAGAGTTCAAGAAAATTTACTTCCTTTAAAATGTTGAGAGACTTTACAGCTTTTTGGTTGTTGACATTTTCCAGTAAGGTCCTGTACTGCTCGAGTTCAACAAGAAACCGACGACAGCAGGTTGTTTGGAGTCTGAACATTTCCATTTGTGGATGTGGAATTTACCAAGAATAATCAGAAGATGAATTATATACTGTAGGTAATGCTGCTATCCATCCCATAAAACACAAAATATAACATCACATCAAATACGTTAATCTGTACATTAGTACTCATTTTTCTATTTATGAAATAAAGTCGAACGATTACAGTGAAAAAAAAAATGAAATATTGTTTCTCGATCTGAATCGCAGAAAACACATGTAGAGTCTGTATTTATTTTAAATCTTTCTAATACTTCTTTAACAGGGTAAATTCTATGTAAAATCTTGAAGGATACTTCTTTCACTTTATTATTGATTCAATATTTGTTTAGAACACAACAAGCCTTTTTCCACTGTAAATCACCCGTATATAGACGACCAAAAGGAGATGTAACACAGTTCAAAACATCTCTAATGAGTCTGTTAGTGCATGGCTTATTCACAATGTTAATATCTCCAATAAAAATATGCTCAGAACTAATAATGTCAGTCGCTGTGAGATTAAAAATTCTTTAAAAATTGAAGAGAACCTGTGGGAACTGTGGGTGCAACGCAGAAGAAAACAAACAAATTCCCCCAAAAAACTTATAAAACAAATAATCAAATATATTCGGTTCAGTTTGGGTGCTGCATGCTGTGATGTGCGGCGAGCGTGCGTATATAACAACATCTGGTGTAGCTCTGATGTCGTCCGGGTGGAAACAGCAGAGCTTTTACACACTGTACAGCGACGGAAACCGGTTGAGATAATGAAAAGGGAAAAAAAAAGGTGTGAAAAACAGTTAGAAGTGTGACCCCGGGAGGAAACCTGGAAAATGTGAAACGAATCTCCTGTGAAAATCTGGAGGGGAAGTACACCACTAGGTGGAACCGACGACCTATTCTCTGGTGTGAGGTCGGCATCAGTTATGAGCATGTCAAACTACATTGTGTTGTCCATTTCAGATCATATTATAAGTATAAGTAACTCTTCATTATGATGTGAGCTATATGATGGGGATACATTTCCAAACAACAGAAAGTACAAAAATAGAGAATCTTAAGCATTTTTAACAATCAATATAGAAAGTCATTATAACAAAATTCATAAATTACTGAAAAAACATGAGACATGAATATAGATGCTTCTAGAATACATCATGATTAAATAATCAATCTCGCCTTCTTCTCCAGGCTTTTGAGACAAAATTAGCAAACACACCAACATTTAACAGACATTCATATTTCTGTTCATCTGAACATCATCAATATTTCATCATCATGTGTTCAGTGCAAAAAAAACTTATTTGTATGCTTCCGCCAACAAGTCAAGTTGCTGTTCACATCCATGTCTGTCCAAAATGTCATTTATCCAATCAGACATTTCTGTGTAAATATCAGTTAGCATAGAAATTCTTGTCACAGTGACCTTTGACCTTTGACCACTCATCCTGGAGTCCAAGTAGACATTGGGAAGAAATTCCCTCCAGGCGTTCCTGAGATATCGTGTTAACGACGAGTGCTTTTGTTCCCGCAGTCTGAAGGTGGGCTAACCGTACAACCCAACAAAGACTTGTTTTTCATCATTAAATTCACTTCTTTTCGACGGCAGTTTTGCGAAAATCGATAAATCGAAACTTTGCACCAACGTTTTCAAGGACTCTAAGTCCAAATGTGACTGAATTCATTGAGTCTGCCACTATGTTGACTGATGGGTCCCAACAGAAAGTTCTACTTGCTGAAGTAAACGCTCTGAAGGACCTTCAGACAAACCGTTTGCCTCAACTGAACCGTTCCCCTGGTTAACTGAACCGTTCTTCTGGTTAACTGAACCGTTCCTCTGCAGACGAGGACCTGCAGCAAAGAAAAGAGAGTATATATTACATAAAGTCAACTTTTATAGTATACAGAAATTATTTTGTCGGCCCACACAAATAGATTTAACTCTTCGCATCGTCTATCAAAAGTCTTGCTTTCAAACCGAGTAACAGTGAAGATTGAACAGTTTGTCTGAATAGTTTTAGTCAGCTCAAAGAATTAATTTGTGTTTTACAGATGAACCCTGAGGTCGACCACCAAACGTTCATCCCGTGAAGAAGTGTGCAAGTCTGACTTCTGAGGTAAACGGGATTTATTTAACCATTAATATTAGTGAATCATGCTGTCAGGTAACTTAGTGAGTCTTTTCTTGACATTATATTCTGTATAGGAACGTGGTAGTGTTAAGAGAACCTCTTCCCTGATCTGTATTACTGGTATTAGTTTGTTGAGCAGTCAGTGGAAACAAGTTTCATCACCAGAAAGGTCGTGTTTCTGATAATTTAACCGGGTCTATCGGTCTATTTGTCTTTCGTATGAGGACAAGAGGGAAGTCTCTTTTCACTTTGTCTATAAACCTGCGCTTTCCTAACTGAATTTCTCTCTACCTAATTTCACGCTGTTTCTGCTACTCATCCGGAGAAATTAAACATTGTTGTACTTTCCCACCACCAGGTCCTCTCTGGATACCGGATCGGATATCGGTGACAACAGGAACGATCCATTCAACTCAATTATATGTTTATATACTGTATACATTTTTCACTGCAATTTTAATTCCCGTTTAAGTTTTGACAAATCTGTTGCTGCATTAAAAAAAGGTTTACACCTAAATTGTATTTCCTGTTAATTTTGAAGATTCTCCACCAAGTTGCTGGCTTAAGATTTATTATTTTAATAATAAGAACAACTCAGTAAATTTATATCCATGTATTCATTGTTTACATTTTGCTTTACAAAGTTAGGAAGGCAATGTTTAAGTCCAGCCTGATGTTGTCTTACACATAGCAGAATGATATCAGTCACTTCCACACAGTGAGGCATACAGATGATTAATTAATCACTGGTATCGGATCAGTACTCGGTATCGGGACTGAAAAAGTGTGATCGGTGCATCCCTAGTGAGGGAAGCTAATCTAGCAGCCACTTGCATATTTTACCAGCATGTGGCTGGTGCTAATTTCCAACCATACAACCCCAAAAAACTCTTTTCTATCTTCTCTACCCTTTAAAAAGCCGTCTAAAAATACTTTGAAAACTAATAAGACATGAACAACTAAAATGATTTGATGATTAAACCACCAATAAAGAAATCTCACCACTGATCTCAGCATCAGTCTGATTGCCGATGTCCTCCTGTGTGACTACACAGCGATAGCGGCCGGTCTTGGTCACAGTAGTTTGGTGGATGATGTTGCAGCTTCCTCCTCCTTCTGTCACTTGTGGTTCCTCAGGAGGAAGGGGGTTTCCATCGCTGTCCTGCCACTCTACTTTAAGTTTTGGAGAAGAACCTCGAACAACACACTGCAACAGCATCCAGATCTCTGTATCAATAATACTGATGTACCGCTCTGGAGCTGCAGCTGTGAACACAATAAACGTTTGTTTATACTAAGGAGAGCGATGGAAATGTAATAATGAAACACATGTTGTTTAAGAGAGGAACAGAAAAGCCGTGTTTGATAGAACATTATATTTCAACAGTTTTACCTCTTTTGGTTTAGATCTAGAAAACAAGTTCTATGACACTAAAACTGAAAAGTAAGTACAGCTGAAACAACAAGACGGACAATTTTCTGTACTCATTTGTCATTTATCAAACATATTTTGCTTCCAGCTTCTATAAACGTGATCATTTTCTGCTTCTCTCTGTTTTATATCTTTGTAAACTGAACGTCTCTGAGTTTGGATTGTTAGTCGGACAAAATGAGACATTTGAAGACGTCACATTGGGCTCTGAGACCTTGTGAGGTCATTTTCTGACAGAAACTTCTACCCTCCTTGGTTTCTCACCTCCCTCGTCCGTCCTGCAAAGCAACTTTAACTGCTTTGTAAAAAAAGACAGATGACGATGACATACGCTCCTCATTTCCTGACCCACCTGTCCACTACTCACCTCTTCCTCTTCATCTGCTCTAACTTCCTTTTCACCCTCTCTCCCAGTGAGGCACGAACCCTGGTGACCTCCTGACCTCCTGACCTCCTGACCTCCTGACCTCCTGACTTTCCTAGATATTCAAGCCTTAAACACCAAAAGCATTAAGCCTTCACAGCACAGCTTGGTTTTACAAAATCAGTTTGAGAGACAATCCAAAGTATAAATGTCTTAAAAGGCATGAATTAACATTATGGATCTAGAAGAGCCCTTTTGTTTGGTTTTACAAAATGTTGTTTTATGGAACATAGTGATCAGTTATGGTAATAGATTCACAACTATATGCTATATTCACTCATGTAAATACTAACAGAACGGTTCATCTGTGAGAAGACAAAGAGAGTCTGGACCTGAGATATGATGTCTGCACATTATGGACACATTGATACAATATATTATAGAAACTTACCTTCATGACGGCGTATTGTGATGAACTTTAAAGCTACAAGCAGAGCTAGACCTGCAATGAGAAGTCCCAAAAGCACTCCACCGAACAACGATCCGATGATGCTGGATGAGTCTTTCTCTGAAAGGCATCACAAAAAGCAAATGTAACACTCAAACTGTAACTGCATATCATGTACAGCACACACAGACTACACAAAAACAACAATTAAAGGTGCCTAAAAAATACTTTGTAAACTAATAAGACATGAACAATTAAAATTATTTGATGATTAAACCACCAAGAAAGAAATCTCACCACTGATGTGCACAAAGATTTCAGCATAAACCTGATGTCCGATTGTCTCCTGTGTGACTACACAGCGATAGCGGTCGGTCTTGGTCACAGTAGTTTGGAGGATGATGTCGTAGCTTCCTCCTCTTTCTGACACCTGTGGTTCCTCAGCAGGAAGGATGTTTCCATCGCTGTCCTGCCACTGAACTTTAGGTTTTAGAGAAAAACCTCGAACGTCACACTGCAGCAGAATCCGGTCCTTTGTGTAAGTAATTATACTGATGTTTGGCCTCGGAGCTGCAGCTGTGAACACAGTATGAACAAAAGATTGTTAAGGAGAGCTACAGCACGAGAAATGTATCACGCTAAATTCAAATATGAATCACAGCTATATTCAATCACAATTTCATATAACCATAGAAAAGATCTGATTAAAAGAGAAGCATCTCTCAGTTGAAGGTCATCTTAAATTAAAGTTTTGTCATTGAGAACAATAACAAAAGTTAACATGAAGGAACTGCATCAAGAGATCTGAATGATACTGAGTTCCACAGAGTTCTAGCACTCATAAATACAGCAAACCGCTTTAACATCTATTAGCTAGACTGGATATTCATTAGAGATATCTGCAACGTCACTTTGACTAGTCAAAACTGTAATTTTAGATATCTGTAATTCTATTTTGACTAGGACGATTCAAACTACTTTTGCCATTCATGTGTATGGGGTTTCTCTTTAAAGATATCTACAACTCAGTTGCAGATATCCGTAATTCACATTGCGGATATCTGCAACTGAATTCTGACGAGTCATAATTCCAGTTTCATACATCTTTAATTCCCCTCAATTGTAGATATCTACATTGTCCTTTTTAGATATCTAAAATTAAATGTTGACTAGTCAGACTGACGTTGTAGATATCTCTAACTGGAGTTACAGGTAGTCAGAATGTAATGACAGATATCGATTATCAAGTTATAGATATCTTTAACGTTCATCCTGCCTTCCATTGAAGGCGTCCATGTTGAAATGAAAAGCGCACAGTCGGCACGTAGTTGCAAAAATTCAGAGGTGCAGAACAGAGCACTCCGACAACTTGTGGAGACTTTGCGCACCACACAAAAGCGCGTGCACCTCGCGCCGGCTTCACTACGGCGAGCATAAACCAAGCTCTACGCGCCAACTGCGCACGCCGCGCTTTTCATTTCAACATGGACACCTTCCAGGGAAGACTGGCCGAGGAGGTTCACCTGTACAGACATCTCTACAACTGTTCACTGAGAGACCACAGGGACAGTCACATGACCACAGGGACAGTCACATGACCACAGGGACAGTCACATGACCACAGGGACAGTCACATGACCACAGGGACAGTCACATGACCACAGGGACAGTCACATGACATTAATTACTTGGAGAGAAATAGGCAACACACTGGGGTAAGAAGATACTTTTTGCTGCAGGCTGTAGAAGAATCTGAGAGATCTTTTTGTAAAAGGTGAAAAAAGGTCTGATGTAAAGAGTGGCGACCTGAGGGGAAGCACAGAGAGACAGAAAATGGTTTAGACTTGGAGGGAAGCGACAGTAATAATTACAGCCGCAAGCGGCAGTTCGCGGGTTCAAACCTTTTTTCGCTCAACAGAGGAAAGCACCTGAAATCAAAGCCACGAGCAGCAGTGATCGGGTTTAGGGCTTCACGAAGCAAAGTAAAGTAATTTCAGCTGGTTTAATTCTGTATAAAGAAGGAGTGAGACCAATAACACTCTTGTTTCATAATTACAGTGTATGCAGCCTTTCTGCACTTGTACAATCAAAGTCCCACCAGTCAAATTTCTTGGGATTTTGGGGACGTTTCAACAGGTTAATTAAAATATCCATCAAGTTTGATGATGCTGGGACGAACTCCCTTTGATTTGTGCCGAAATTTGCGCCAGGCCCATGCAAATCTTTGGAACTGGTGGCGCCACCTATGGAGTAATTTCTAAATAGTTTTACAAACGTGGTTCAAAATTGTTATGAAACGTATCCTGTGAGTTTAGTATTGATTGGACACTCATTTTCTGATGTATAGTCTGACTTTTAGCGCCCCCTAGTGGTCGATTTGAACGAAACTTTCAGAGGATGTTTCAGGTACTCATATGAACATATCCTGCAAGTTTGGAGAAGATGGGCCCAACAGTTGTGGAGTTAGGTCTATTGATGTGCTAAGCCACACCCCTCATTGGTCAATATCTTCAGAACGCAATGACATATCAACAAGCTTTTGATAACTGTTGATAAACTTGGTCCAATAATGATCCACAGAATGTTTGGTAGCAATCGCACATAGAGTTTAGGAAGAGATGTCAAAAATATGTTTTTCAAACTATTCAAAATGGAGGAAAATCTAGTTGGCAGACTTTAGTGGTCCAAGAGGCTTTTTTGTAGAACACATGAAGATTAATATTTGTCTCAAATTTCAAATCAATCGGACTTATGGTGTGAGGGGGGCCGGCCTTGAAAATATTGTAGCGCCACCATCAGGCCAATTGGGATCATATTTTTTGTGAAGCATTATGACATCATTTCCAGTTATGGTACCAAGTTTCATGTCTCTAGCTCGTTCCAGCTCAAAGCAAATTGAGCAAAGGCATAATTTAGCATAAAATGCTAAATAGGCCACGCCACATGCACCGATCAATATGACACTTCAGATCTTAGTTAATACTGGCCCCCAGAGCATGTGTACCAAATTTGATGAAATTCTGTCCATCAGATCTTGAGGTACAAGTTTTTGATAGTTTTGGCGCCCCCTATGGGTCGAGACGAAAATGCTTTAGTACGCCTATTCCCAGACACGCATTGAAGATATCTACCAACATTTATGATGATTAGACTGATGGTCAATGAATTATGGCTAATTTTCTGATAAGCTCCGCCCAGTGAAAAGTTTGTTGATCCTTATCTTCAAAACGCAATGAGATATCAAAAAGCTTTTGATAACTTTTGATGAGCTTCATCCAATAATGATTCGCAGCAAATTTGGTACCAATCGGACCTACGGTTTAGGAGGAGATGTCAAAAATGTGTTTTTCAAAAAATTCAAAATGGCGGAAAATCTAGTTATGCGGACTTTAGTGGTCCAAGAGGCTTTTTTGTAGATCACACGGAGTTGGACATGTGTGTCAAATTTCAAGTCAATTGGACTTACGATGTGAGGGGCGTGGCCTTTCCAAAATCGTGTGTTTGGGCGTTAATTACAGCGCCACCATGTGGTCGATTGGGGTCATATTTCTTGTGAAGCATTCGCACATCATTTCCAGTTATTGTGCCAAGTTTTATGTTTGTAGCTCATTCCAGCTCACGGGAATTTGAGCCGCGGTATGTTATCATATTAATATGTCATATTAATAAGACAACAAATAATAATAAATTCACCCAAAAACAATAGGGTTCTACCCCTTCGGGGTTTGAACCCTAATTACAGTACACAACTGTAATGTTTGGCGGTACGTCGGTGTTTAGTGTTTACTACTGTTGCCAGGCAACCTACTTTCCTTTCCGGTAACACTCGCTGACTTCTTGCTTATCCACAGAATATTTAGTTTGTACGCCTCCTGGCGTTTCGGAGCATATTGCAACGAACAACGAGGTGAGGATAAACGCCTCTGTGCACGCTAGCAGTGAGCGCACCATCTACAGAGGCCCACGCCACGATGTCTCGCACGAGTTTAAACAAAGCTTAACAAACCAACAGAACTCCCCACTGACTGCAGGAATATTACCAGGTCTTACTTTCCTAATAAGGCCTCAAAAATCCCTACAGAGTTGAATTGAAAACAGCGTCTCAACATAAATTAACATTATTACTTCAGAGAGTTACTGTACTGTGTTTTATCTTGTCAGGTGTTAATGTGTCTGTCTGAGATACATGTGGTGCTGCTTTCAAACAACCTTGAAGTTAGAAGGAAATCAGAAACTTAGAAACTGTACTAATAAATATACAGTAGTTGTTCATGTTTTAACAACATCTTGGTTATGTAGTTTCAGTTGTACGTTCAAGGTGTTACTTGTTGTCTGAGGTTTAAACAGAAGTCTAAACCTAAAATAACAGCTGGAGATAAAAAGTATATTAAGATTAACTGTTTTATCAAAGTACTCACCAACAACAAGCTCAACGTGGAATATCTGAAGTGGCTGAAGAAGTGGAAAATCACAGGTGTAGTTTCCACTGTCGGTCACCTTCGTATTTCTGATGATTATGGAGGCGTTGCCGTACTTCAGTTGGTCTGGAAAATGTGAGACTCGACCTTTGAACGTCTCACTCTGACCTGAACCTCCGTTGTTGTAATTAAGACCTTTATCATACAGGAACACCTCTCGTTCATCACTCCGACCATCTTTGGTCCAGTCAAACAGCTTTGACTGAATGTTCTCCTCGGTGCTGAGGGAACAGGGTAAGATGACATCACTTCCTTCTGCTGCAAACACTTTGACGACACCTGAAAGAATAATCATATTTTAATCATTATGTTTGTTACGCCCCACGTCTTGGAGGCTGCCTTGGCCGATCTCAGCAGACAGTTGGCTGACGAGGGAGGGTCGTTGGCTTGAGTGAGCTCACCTGGGCCTTCCAGGCTATAAAAGCTGCCCCATGTGCTTCCTGCAGCCACATCCACCTGATATTACCTTTGTTAGGTTCTGCACTTTCAACACCTCCACAGCACATATGCCACACATCCATGCATTACATTCATTTGATGACATTACTGATCTACACACTCCATTGTTCATTTTATGTTGACTTTAGTGTAATAAATTGTTTAGTTTTATATATAACCTTGCGTGGACTCCCTTTTTGTTACATTCCCTGAGCCAGTTAGTAACAATGTTTAAATAGACAAAGTCAGAAAACACATTTACATCACTGACGAGCTCTCTTGGTTGTGGTGTAGAGCTCCAGGAAGTGCAGACAGTGTTTTACATCATCAGAGGATTATTGGCTGCCCTTTGCCCTCTCTGGAAGAGATCTCCAGCTCCCGCTGCCTCAGTAGGTCCAGAACTATTCTCAGGGACTCATCACCTGTTTGACCTGCTGACCTCTGGCAATTCCTCTGTTTATATTTATTTATTTATTACTCTTCCTCACCTGTTTTATTCCTGTTTTTATTTGCTTAATAGCTATGTGTGTTTTATATGTTATATGTTTTACCTGCCTTGTGTTGTCAAGTATTTGTTTTTAAAGCACTGACCAGGAGTGGCAACTGTGAATCTCGTTGTATTTAATACGATGACAATAAAGCTTTCTATTCTATCTATCTGTTTTTCCTCAATGTTGTGCTCGAAGGCTCTCATAAAGACACGATGCTGCAGAGGCTCTCCATCCAAATCTCTCTCTTTGTAAAGAGGACGAGTCTCCCCTTTACAGACGTGTCCACTTTATGATAATCACAGCTGTTGTTGCCTGTTGGGCTGCAGTTTGCTATGTTATGATCGGAGCATATTGTTTTATGCTAAATGCAGAACCTGTGAGGGTTTCTGGACAATATCTGTCATTGTTTTGTGTTGTTCATTGATTTCAAATAATAAATATATAAATAAATTAACATAAAGCAGCATATTTGCCCACTCCCATGTTGACAAGAGTATTAAATACTTGACAAATCTCCCTTTAAGGTACATTTAGAACAGATAAAAAATATGCAATAAATTTGCAATTAACAGCCTTATTTCATATATAATAAATGATCGAGAAAATAGGTCTGTGACCTAATGTGTATTAATTTAGGGGTCCTTGACATGAAAAAAAGGTTGAGAACCACTGCTCGATGTAGACTACACATGCAGGAAACAGGGTTTCCACCAGAAAAGTGTCTGTTTTTCAGAGCGGGGAGTAGTAGTCGAGTATAACGAGCAGGGAAGAGTCAGTCCAACAACCTGCTGTAACACAGCAACTACAGGTCAATAGGGTCAAAATTATAATTAATAGATATCACCATGAAACTTCCCCAGTTCATTACTTACATAAAGGCAATTATTTTTTGTATTACAAGTTTTCTGAAATTGTATGTTTAAATATGCAAAGAGGTGTTATCATATTAAATATGTGCTAATTTTCATACATTTCCAGAACTTAAATCTGAACATTGGATAAAGCCAGGTTTAAAATTCTGGTTTCATTTTGTTGACATATTAGAGTCAAAGGTTTTTATATTTTATCTCTCCATAAATCAGAAAATACTGTCAACAGCCATAAAGAAATCAACTTTCATCATGTTTTTAGGAATAAAATGTTGTATAAATCAGGCTGTGGATGATATATGAACAAACCCCTCTGTAAAAACCTTCAGAATATAGAGAGGAATGATACTGGAAAGTTTGGTGGATGTAAAGAGCTGCTGAAGTGGAGATTTCTGGCTCAGAGTTTGAGAGAAATGGGGTAACAGCCTCTGCTGCACGGGCTGTATACACACTGCAGCTCCCTCTGGATCATCCTGCTGTGTGTATCTGGAGCCCTCTGTTGGCCTATCTGACAACCAGCAGTCAATACATCACATCCTGTATGAGAACACTTCCTGTATGACTCAGACCTGGATCCAGACCGACTTTACTGTAAGTCAGAGGCTGCAGCTGGTTCAGTTTTAAAGCTAGAGGGAAGATATTAATATATGAAACTATAAAACCTGATGAATCCACCAGTAAAAAAGACAAAAAAAGGTCTATTGTGGGTCTCAGAGGGTTAAACACACTATAACCACATAAACACAAAAAAACAGCTCATCTTATTAAGTTAACAATAAAGGTGGGAAGAGACACTAAATTGTCATCCTTTTAACAAACAAACAAATTAGAAATCAATCACAAATCCTCCAGAACTCATAGCAAACTATTTTCTTTCTTATTCACACAAATAAATACTAATTCCTAATTAACATAAATTGTCTGAATGACCTTAAAGCTGCAGTATGCGATATTGGCGCAAATATGATTTAAAAAAGTTATTTTTAGAAAACGGACGCTATACCGTGACAGTAGTACATGAAACAGGTAACCTGAGTTAAATCCTGTTCCTCTGTGTCCTACTGTGTCCTCCGGTGCTCCTAACGGCATCTGAAGGATTTCACTTACCGGAGGAAAACAAGGTCCGCTGTCCAGCTGCAGTCTATGAGAGCCGGCTGTCAATCACTCTGAACTCCGACCAAACGGTCAAACTAGGCAGCGCTGATCAGATATGAATCAATATTCTGTTACTGTAATGCCTATTTCTCTCCTCAGATGTTCTCAGAATCATCTTGTAGTTACTGTTTAGCTGTAAAATGAGAAAGATTGTGAGGCGGCCGCCATTGTAAAATCTGTTGAAGGAAGCCAAGTTCTGGTCACATGACCGGAGCACAGCCAATAGGAACGCTCTCTCTCTGAAATGACCTGTGATTGGTCAAAATCTGCCGTCACGGGCTAGATTTTTCTAAAGCCTGAAAACAGAGACATGAGGAGGAGCAGAAGTCTAGTTTTTCTCTCAGAACACTTGAATTACAATATGCTGAAAGGTTATTATGGGATTTTTGCCAAATTATGCGAAAAAATTGTTGCCTACTGCAGCTTTAATGCAGCAATAATATTAATCCAGAAACATCAGATAGATAATAGGAAAACATTTTACTGACACAGCAGTACTTTACAACTACATTTAGATGATAATACTGACATACTTTTACTTGAAGAAGCTTTTGAATGCAGTACTTTTACTTGTAGTGGAGTATTTTAGTACTTTTACTCAAGTAGGCCTAAAGATTTGACAGGAAGAAGCTTTTCTCAGAAACATTTTAATGTCTTTATATCCTGCTGGTTGGACTGTGAAGATCATCAAGGGATCAATAAAGTTTGATCTTAATCTATAATATTACATCACCATTTATTAGTTGATTATATTTTGTGTTAATAATCTGAGTAACTAATTAACTTTCTCTGGTTCTTATTTAATTATTAATTATTCTTATTACAACCTCTCATAATAACCCAGGTTTGATATTTGATCAGAAGTATCAGAGATGCTCAGCAGATATCGATCAGGTTTGACAGGTTGCAGGAGCTGAATGCGGAAGTGATAAAGTGACTCCACATGATGCTCCAATAGAAACCAGTAGATGTTCTCACCGTTTCCACCAGCAGCCGTTATTCCACACCGAGTCACGAGACACAGACACACGAGAGCAACGAGCTTCATAGTTCTTCAAGTCCACAGTCCAGTGAGCTAACTGTTAGCTAGTCTGTGAGCTAGCTAACAGTTAGCTCTCATTGCTAAGTTGTTGTTAGCATGTAGCTAACTGATCTACCAACGGTCGATATGCTGTCTGCGACAAAAGTCACTATGTCGCCACAGTGAGATATCCGAAGTTAAATGTCCCTAATAAACGGACAGTAGATGACATTAACTATTGAACACTACAAGGTAATAAAGTCCTTTACTCAAACGTTACAATTTAACACTAATAACTATAACTTTGGACCGCAAACTATTCCTGTAAACTCGAAACCTCCGTCTTCTTCTTCTTCTTTAGCCCCGCCTCCCGGTAGTGTCTAGAAGGGAACCCGCGAATTGGGGGAAACTCTCGTGAGATTGTTAAGGTTAAGCGTCAGGCAGCGAGTCTCGCGAGAGTTTATGCACAATTTGCTGGTTATCTTCTAGACTAACTTCCACCACCATATCAGGGCGTGATGACTTTTACTTTCGTTCTCTTGGAGTACATTTTGCTGATAATAGTTCACTTTCGTACTTTTACTTATTAACTGAAATTTGAAATGCTGGATTATTACTTGTATTTGAGTATTTCTAGTGACAGGTATCACTACTTTTACTACAGTAATTTATTTAAATACTTCTTCTGTAGAACTTCCTGTGGTGACCTGTCTTCCTTCTTATTTCCCTTCAGACCTACATGAGCAGAAACCTACGGAGCCCCCCTAGTCCCCTGGGAGATTTTTATTAACGGAGAACGAGTTACTTCATAGAGCATTCACAATCATTCCTGACAGTCCACCTATTGCTGATGTACGGAGCCCCTCCCCCCAGATGATGTACGGAGCCCCTCCCCCCCTAGATGATGTACGGAGCCCCCCCCCCCTAGATGATGTACGGAGCCCCCCCCCCCCCTAGATGATGTACGGAGCCCCCCCCCCCCCCTAGATGATGTACGGAGCCCCTCCCCCCCTAGATGATGTACGGAGCCCCCCCCCCCTAGATGATGTACGGAGCCCCTCCCCCCCTAGATGATGTACGGAGCCCCCCCCCCTAGATGATGTACGGAGCCCCCCCCCCCCCTAGATGATGTACGGAGCCCCCCCCCCCCCTAGATGATGTACGGAGCCCCCCCCCCTAGATGATGTACGGAGCCCCCCCCCCTAGATGATGTACTTAACACAGAAAGAAGACTCTTTCTAACTGTAGTAAGGTAGACAACGAGCTACAGCCTCATAAAAAAAATGCTTTTGCATAATTTTTGGTGAATTTTTAATGTGAGAAATATTCAATAACTTTAGTAATGTACAGTGTAGTATCATCATTTAATTAAAAAAAAAATAATTTAACTTAAAATACCAAAATATGGAGGGACAATCATTTACATGTATGCTGTATTTGTATGTTTCTGTACATCTGATGTTACTCCCAATAAATTATTACGGGAAGAAAAGGACTTTTTTTTCAACAGTTGACAGGAGGATGCAAAGACTGAGTAGTACTCAGTATTTCAACAGAAGAAAAGCAAAACTTAATGTAATAATTTATTGGAAGTAACATCAGATGTGCAGAAACATACTAATAGAGCACAAATATAAATGATTGTCTCTCCATATTTTGGTATTTTCCCCCCAAAGCCCCCTCCCACCAACACACCAAAATCATTTAAATAAAATAAATAAAGTGCACATTGACAGTAATAATAATTATAACATGAATCCAAAACAAAAGATAAAATATGCTGATAAACTTTACCATGTAAAAATTAACTTTTACTGACATCATTTCATTTATAAAGACTTTGCAGTTATTCATTTATTGTCTGATGGCATCATGGAGGTGAACAAAGAAACATCCAACATTTGTCATGTTTTATTCAAACGTTTGGATAGAAATGATGAAACAGTGCCTGAAATCAGCAGATCCGCTGTAAGAGCATCATCATCAGTGAACAACATAAACACACATGAACATCTGTAATATCACAGTCAACAACAGGAAACACTCAGAGTCCAGTTTATTAAAACAGCTCCAACACAAACTGAACATTATAACCTTCATGAAGGAGGATTTACTGCAGGACTGTTGTATCATCACACTGCATTAGTTTGAGCTGGCTGTACCTAATAAACTGGTCACTGAGTGGACAGTTCAGTGTGGAACTGGACCTGACAGACTCTGGCTGAGCACCTTAACAAAGAAAAAGAAGCAGTACATGCTTGTCCCAAATAATGTCAGTATAAAAACAATATCACAATAAAAAATAAGTCACATTATGTTTCACTTTAGCTGCAACATATTCTCATTTAGTCTCAATCACTAGTTTCAAGACTTCTTCAATACAGCATGATGTTCATTTACGTCTGAAGGTAAACGTGTTGTTTTGTTTTCACAGAGTTAAAAGTCAAGTTTTCATCCAGAGGTGGCGCAAATTTTAACAGACTTTGCAGAAAATCAGCAAAATAAAATGCAAAGTAATGTGCATTTCTATCCACGACTGTTATGTGAATATTAAGAGTCGGACACATCAAGATAAACGTCTATTTAATAACTATATATATGTTTATATATATATATATATATATATGTATATTTAATGTTAGCTCAGGAGGCAGGCATGCTGTTATGTTCCTGTCATGATCTTGATGAGGAGGACTCATCATGAGGACGGTATATTAAAAAAACAGCTCTCAACTCTCACACTGCCTGAAATCAGAATAAATGTCCTCACCATCATACAGCACGCTCTGAAACTCACACTGGTTCTCAGTGAGTCTAAAGGTAAAATATGCAACAGCTGTTGGTTGTGGTTTGTAAACACAGCACATTCAAAGTTGGCTCCTCCTCCTCGGCTCAACTAGAGAGAGAGAGCAGCGATGGAGGAGCGAGCTATAGAGTGAATGAAGAGAGGGAGCGGCGATACTGAGAACAAAGCAAAATATTATTGTTGAAGCCCAAAAACGTCCCGAACACAGCAAAATAAGAGAATCCAGGCAGATACAAACACCACCACACTGCTAGTGGGTCAGAGGAGATAACTGAGAGGAATTATTTCTCTATCAGTCTAGACTTTGTTTTTTAGAAAATTCCTGCATATTATACCTTTAACACACAGCAGCCAACTTCACAGCACATGTAAAGTTAAGTTGATGGATCCGTGGTCTGCTCTGACTGAATGGGGTCTTTTAGAGGGACTCTTGTCTCTGATGCTGAACCTGCAGGAAGGAAAACAACAACCGTTATATAGAAGAAGATCCCAGCTAACCTGAGGTCTGTACTACGAAGCAGGATTTGGCGTTATCGAGGTAACTTCAGGGTTAACCCTTCAGGGTTTTCCGTCCTACGAAGGTGGATCACTTCTTACCGGGGTAGATCTCCATGGTAACTTACGCTGAACGGCTAACCTGCTCCGGAGCAGGTTATGTTCCAGATAAGAGATCAACTCGAAGAAAAACACCGTCTACTGACCAATCAGAGCTCAGTGCGCTGATCGTATGGTAATATCACACAAATACGAAGAAGTTTAAGTCATAATCCAACCTAAAAAACAACACATTTTAAACTGACAGATGCAGGAAGGA
The DNA here is from genome assembly GCA_916701645.2 of Sebastolobus alascanus. Taxonomy (NCBI): domain Eukaryota; kingdom Metazoa; phylum Chordata; class Actinopteri; order Perciformes; family Sebastidae; genus Sebastolobus; species Sebastolobus alascanus. The sequence continues at coordinate 1,964 of CAKAOJ020000829.1, read as the reverse complement.
CAGCTGGATTTATGCTGTGGGTGTTTAACGCTTTGAATTATATTTTTACACTTATTTTTTTTACTTGCTCTCGAGTCCGTTTCACACCACAGGAGACGGAGACGCAGCTGAAAGAAGGTTTAAATGGTCACACACGGCCCATATTTCTTAAAGTGCATAGAAGTGTAATCCATTCTTCCATTACACTTCTTAAAACTATTAATATCTAGACGACTTTATCTGACTTTTGAGTGTTCCGTTAAATTAATAAGTCCGTTAATTTACACATTCACACATCGGGAGTTTTTTCTTTAGCCGGCTGTCCTTCCTGCATTTAGCAGCTTCAACTGTGTTTCTATTAGTCTGATTAGTGTTTAACTTCTTCGTATTTGTCTAATATAGTTTACTCTTCCTTTGTAATATGTGCCGCTCTGCCTGTCTGTCTGCTGACAGTAGACTTGTCCATGTTTGTGATTGGTCAGATGCTGCAAACACCGCCCCGTTCACGTGAACGGCTGTGAGCCAGAGAAACCCTGGGTTGATTTACCGAGTTATCGTCGGTCCTACGACAATAACCACCTTCATAGGACAGTTTAGCGTGATCTCGTTTGTTAGGGTTGGTTAAGCCAGATAAGGAGAAGATACCCAGGGTATGTTGAACTGGCTTCGTAGTACAGGCCTCTGATCCTCCTCTGAGCTGTAAATAGCAACAGACTGCTGCAGGACTGAGAAGATAAAACTACTGTCACCACTCTGAACATGAGACACATAGAAAGAATCTGTTGAATATTATTTAAACTTACCTTTAGTACAATTTAGTGTGATGCGACGCTTGGCTACAAGAACAGCTAGAAGAACACCACCAACCAAAAGAGTGACGAGAACTGCAGCAACAACTGCAACAACAACCCATCCAGTGGAGGACTCTGAAACAGAAGATAAAATGTTAACATAGCACTCAGACTGTAACTGTATATCATATCATATCATATCACATCATATCATATCATATCATATCAATATCATATCATATCATATCAATATCATATCATATCATATCATATCATATCAATATCATATCATATCATATCATATATCATATCATATCATATCATATCATATCATATCATATCAATATCATATCAGATCAGATCAGATCAGATCATATCATATCATATCATATCAATATCATATCATATCATATCATATCATATCAATATCATATCATATCATATCATATCATATCATATCATATCATATCATATCCAGCAGACTGAACATCACAGTCTACACAGAGAGAACAACTAAAGGTGAACATGCTGCTGAAAGCTGAAATCTGAAGCTGTTAGCAGATAAAAACATCAGAGGGATGAATCTCACAGCTACACAGATGTTAGCTGCTAAGAGGAGGTTCTGGTTCTGATCTCAGTAGAGAGGAGGTTCTGGTTCTGGTCTCAGTAGAGAGGAGGTTTTGGTTCTGGTCTCAGTAAAGAGGAGGTTCTGGTTCTGCTCTCAGTAGAGAGGAGGTTCTGGTTCTACTCTCAGTAGAGAGGAGGTTCTGGTTCTGGTCTCAGTAGAGAGGAGGTTCTGGTTCTGGTCTCAGTAGAGAGGAGGTTCTGGTTCTAGTCGCAGATTTTTGGAATTTATCACAGATGTATATAAAATTTGGAGATTTTATGTTTTCTTTATGGTCAGTTAGGTTTGAATTTCTTGTATTTTTTATTTACTTATTTAAATTCATTTATTTTAAGGTATTTTTTTTAGGTATATTTATTATTTTCATTTTATTTAGATTTATATAATTTAATTAATTTATTTACTTTTTTTTTTTAAATCTCTGTCTTTATTTGTTAATGTTATTAATATTTAATATATATAAGGGTGGGGGGGTTATTCTATTGGGTCTCTTTCTCTGTCTGTCTCATTCTTAATGATGCTGTTGTGGACTTTTCCTCGACTGATTGTTGTTCCCTCTTAATGTAAAA